>SJYV01001201.1:0-16257 GCA_006410875.1 Neotragus pygmaeus | reverse complement strand
AAGAGACAGGGGACTCCCCCCGCGGCCTCCTGCCTGCGGCCGCCTTGCCCCCCTTCCCTCTGGCACGGGCCCCACCGGTGCCCCCAGAAGACACGCCGTCTCCTTGGCTTCCTCCGCTGGGCTTTCCCGGAGCGTGGCTGGAGGCTTCTGAGGAACCCCCAGGCGCCTCTGCGGACCTTTCCTTAGAAGGTTTCTTTCCCTTAAATAGAACAGGAAATTTCTGCTTTTTATCTTTAGCTAATGATACGATAAAGAGTCTGCCATCTAACAGGCCTAAGTCCTGCTGGAGTGCCAGCGTACACCAGACGTCCCCAGCTCAGCGACGGGCTGGCTGCCCTCCAGTGGGGGGAGAAAGCGTTCTCTGAATCCTACAGCACCCGAGAGGAGCCCACAGTCCGATTCCTCTCACTGTAAAGTGAGCACAGGATGTGGGACCAGACAAACCCGGGTTCAGATCCACTTCTGCATCTTGGTTTTACGTGACGTGGATAAATCATGTCACCGCCGAGGCTCAGTTTCCTCAGCAGGAGTACCCATCTTACACATAAGGCACTTTGCAAGCAAAATCGCATTATGAAGAATTCAGAAATTATTAACACTTGACTTCTGGACCAAATTTCAGACAGTGCCTGCACCCCCAAAGAGCAGTGTTCATCCCCCTTCCTGGATGGCGGCAGCGTTCAGAGGCTCCCCATCCTCACCCCACACCGCTGAGGAGGAGGAGCAGCTCTTTACCGTACCATCCACAGACCAGAAACGAGAGCACCAAGGAGCCCGGCCCGCAGGCCCCTCTGCACACGCAAAGCCCAGGCTGCTACATGCCCGCCCTGCACACAGCTTCCCTGCACAGTGCCTGAGCCAGGCCCTCTCAGGGGAGGCCTGCTCTGCAAAGACTGCCTTTACAAGCAGCCTCGTGAGCAGGTCTGCTTAAGTCTCAGGCAATCTCTCACTCCTCCCTGACTACCCATCCTTTCCTCTGGAAGGCCCGGGAACGTCACCTTCGCTGCTGATAACTTCAGGGGAATTGGCTGCAGAGACAGTACGAGGCGGGTAGGGAGGTGCAGGGCCCGGAGAAGCAGCAGAAATATCTAGAATGAGAAAGAACACCACGCTTATCCTAGGGGAAGGATGGAGTGACCCCGTGAGGTGAATGCCCCCTGAAGACGGCCAAAGGGGCCGGACGCGGAGGGTCCCATGGAGCTGTCCCTCGGCTACGGCGAGGGCTGCTGCCCGGACCAGAGCTTGGGCGCAGGGCCTAGGGGTTGGGTTCCGGAGCCTGGGGTGCCGCCCCACGGCGGGGTGCAGCGGCCGGCCCTCTGCACCCTCGGGCCCCGCCTCTGCGGGCTCAGCCCCCGTAGGGAGATGGCTGATCGGCAGTCAGCGAGTCTGTGAACGCGGAGAGGGGGAAGACAATGGGCGCTGACTGTGCTGTGGTGTCTTTCGTGTGAAGTATCCGAACTGCAAATCCAGAGCCAGAACACAGGCCGGCAGCTGCCAGCCACCGGGGAGGTGGGAGGACGGGGAGCAGTGGCTGTGTGGTGGGCACGGGCTGCCTGCCGGGGCAGCAGCCGGGATGTGGGAACAGGCAGTGGCTGGACAGCACTGTGAGCGGAACTGCTCACTTCTTTTTCTTAAAAAAAAAAAAAAAAAAAACCACTCTTGTTTTTGCTTTGATAAAACTGCAGGAAGAAGGCGTGCACACAGCCACACCGCACCCGGGCTGGGAGGGTGACACAGAAGTACCACTGTTCTCTGGCCGGTGGTTAAACAGCACGGTCCCCGGCCGGACACTCAGACGTCTGTCTTCATGCCAAATCAGGAGAGAAAGTAAAGATGCCGGTCACGTGGTCTCTAAAGACACAAACTGTCTGTCTCTCTCCCTAAACAGAATCGGAGGCTCGGACACCAGTATAAATGCACTGACAGGAATCTTCGAGGATAAGACCACGTTGCTACCTGTCTCACTGAGACGGGGCTCTACCTGAGGGGATTCTGAGCGTGACAACCCTGCGTGCACAGCAGCTCTCCGCTCCGGCTCCCGGACAGAACCCTCCTCGCCGCACGGCCGTCTGCCGGGTCGCTGCCCAGTGTGGACGGCACGGAAGCACCCTCTGAGGACTCCTGCAGCCAGCGCTAGCCCTTTTTTTTTAATGCTTGTTTATTATGGCTGCGCTGGGTCTTACTTGTGGCATCCGGGATCTAGCTCCCAGCGCAGGGTTCGAGCCCAGGCCCCCTTCACTGGGAGCATGCAGACTTGGCCGCTGGACCACCAGGGAAGGCCCTCCTTGGGGCTTCTGACCACTTGTGGACACTGTGAACAGCCGCAGGGCACCTGATCTCGAGCTAAGCGCTTTGCTCCAGGATGGCGAGTGGACGGGAGAGGGCCTGCTTTCAGCTCTCAGGCTGGCCCAGGCCTGACTCCAGCGCTTAGACTGGCCCTGAGGAAGCCATTCCGCTTCCCTGCGCTCCGGTACCTGTTTTTATCGTGCGAGAACTGAGCGAGGAAGCGTCTGCACAACGGCCTGTGTGGTGCACGGCGCCTGACTGCCATTGTCATTGGCTCCCAGACCTACAGAACAGTGCTGCCGGGGCGCCACTCACATGGACCAGCTCCTCGTCGTCTCTTGCCGAGTAAATAGCAAATCTCCGCTCCAGCGTCGTCTGCAGCCCGTCCTGCTCGTTGGTCGAGAGGCCCGCGTTCACTGTAAATGTTCCGATGAACCTGGAGAGACACCAGGTACTTCTCTGTGTGAGAGGCCAGGGCAGAGAGAAGCCTTGCCCTCCTACGGCTGGAACTCACAGCAGGGAGCCTCAGGAGGGGCTCAGGAGCCCCCCTCCCCCTGTTCTTCTTCCCAGCCTGTCTGGCCAACTCCTGAAGACCCAGCTCAGACCTTCCCCTCGAGGAGGGTCTGTGGGACTGACCTGCACCCCGTCCCTGAGACCCAAATCCTGCCCTACGCTCTGCAGGACAGGCCACAGGGCCCTACCATTTCACCAGGTTGGACAGGTAGGAGACGTCCACGTCTCGGGGTGGCACTTTGGTGAAGCGTGTTGGGATGATAGAGAGGCCAATGGCTTGCAGGTCTGGCTGGTTGCAGATGCTGTTTCGGTAGAAGCCGTTTGCCAGCAGACACAGCAGGTGAACCTGAGAAGAGGGAAACGGGGAGCCTGAAAACCAAAGGGAGTGTGGCTGCCAGATTGAGAGGCATTTCGAGGCCAGGAAACACCTGCCGTCATTTCTATACACAAAACCGTAGAACTCCTAGCACAGCTGTTTCCCAAGGCTCTGTCTTTCAGACCCCTCTTCTCTCTAGATGCGCCTTCCCTCAGAGAAACAATCAAATCTCAAAGCTACAAAGTACAAACTTCCTTTCTCTAAGAGGTCTTGTCTTTTGGAGGTGCATCCTGAAGGATCTGCGGATGAAACGTTAGGAAGCCTGGGGTCTAAAGGACCGTCGGTGCGGCCTCTCCCCGCGCCGGCCTCCCCTGACCCGCCCCGACTCCTCTCCTAAACGAGGCCTTCCTCAGCTGCTGGGGCCCGCACTGATCTCCCCTCGCTCTGCGTCCTGAGTCTCCCTGTTCTGAGGTCTCTCCCGTTCCGTCTGTGAGACAGAAGGTCCTGAACGGTAGCAGACAAGCTTCGTGCAAGTCTCTCTGCCCAGAGTGCCAGGCTCCTCGCAAGGCCTGTGTGTATCCAGTAAGTGCCAGCTGAAGTCAGGAGGCGCCACGCCTTCAGCTGAGGCTGGACCGATCGGTGTTACCGATCAGCCGAGGAAAGGGAAGGGAGGGGAGCGCAGAGCTGATGCCTCACACGCCCTCCCAGGCAGACGCCACTGTCAGCCCCTTATCACCCCACTTGCTTCAGGAGAGCCGGAGGCGTGGCTGACGGAGCGCCAGCGCCCCACACACCGGCCCCTTGTTGGAGCGGCCCACCCGTCCACCCACCCATCGGCTGTCTGCCCGGCCGCCGTCTGCCCGTTCACCCCTCCGCCCGTCTGCCCCTCCTTACCTTGTGCGTGTCCTCGTGAACCTCCTTACTGAAACGTTTCATCATCCTCCGAAGATACGTCTCAAACTCCATTTTGATCTTTTCACTGCAACGCACATTGAACAATCCCAAAGTGGAGGGGGAAGCCTGACCCCACTCGCCCATCCCCGCCAACGCGTTTCGGGGACAATGACTCAGGCCGCGCTACCCAGCAGACCTGCCGCTGGCCGGTCCTGTGCCTCCTCGCCTGCAAACCCCGGCCCAGGCCATTCCCTCCCCTGACCCGCACCTGCCAGGCCTCCCTTCTGACCACCCCCCGACTGCCCCACCTCCTGGGGCCCACTGGCTTGGCGTTAGGTCAGCACACGTCGCTTGTTTGTGCAATGCTGTTCTGCCCTAAGATCCCTCTGTCTCTGTCCCAAGCCCCTTTAAGAAAACCTCCTGAACAACTTCTTTTATCTCCCTCCTTGACGCCTGATGAACTGCCTATGGCCTGGGAGACTCAGGACCAGTTAACTACCAGGAGATGGGCTGCATGCAGCCAGGCCACCAGGGGCTGCAGGGGGGCCGGAGGCCCCTGGAAGGCTCGGGGGAGGCCCCCAACCACGGCGGGCACTGCGCAGGCCCTGCAGTGATGCCACGGGACCCAAGCTGGCTGTCCGGTCAGCCGCACAGACACAGATCGGGGCTCCTCCACTCGCAGCTGAAACGCTCCTTAGCCTCTGAGGCTCCGGGCCCTCAGTCACACGCTGTCCTGAAGAGTCAGTACGGTAACAGGCGCCCTGCACAGCCCTCGGCACGTCTGCGCTCGCCTGGACACAAAGGTTTCGCCTTCAAGTCCTCAAGGTGGGCCCAGGGCTCTCTCGCCTAAGGCTCCCGACAACCTGGACCCTCAGCCCGCGAGTCCCATGTGCTTTTCAGAAGCTCTCCTGGGGAGCAGTTGCCGATGGTGAGACGTGATGGAAATCTGGAAGCAAGTGCTTGATCGTACCTTCTTTCTCTGGCCTTCACCTGCTCCGGTGTCTCAATCTCTATCTCCACGGGCTTCACGGGCAGAGCAGATGCAGAGAAGGCTGTGCTTTCCCCCACAGCACCCGGCACGGGATCACTAACTTCTAGCAACAGTAATTTTTTAGATCAGTGATAACAATTATTGTTATAAAAGGCAGTGTACTGAACAACAATAAGGTTCTGCTTGGGTGGAGGAAGTGAGGCAGGAAACCGTCGAGACCCCTGCTCTGAGTTCCTAGGAGAGGCCCTGGGCGCGCCCGTCTAGTTGTCTCCCTAACCTGAAGCCCAGAGCAACAGCCCTGGGGGAAGATCCTCGGACACGGGGACGGGGGTGAGTCAGACACAGACCCTGGGGCCGTGCAGCCAGGCCGGGAGCAGTGTTCTCCGCATCACTACAGTAAACCCCCCACAGCTCACTTTGTAGAGGCATGACTTCAGACTAGCCTGTAAACGCGCACACGGCAAGGCATGTCTCCTNTCCAATACTTTGCCCACCTCATGCAAAGAGTTGACTCATTGAAAAGACCCTGATTCTGGGAGGGATTGGGGGCAGGAGGAGACGGGTACGACAGAGGATGAGATGGCCGGATGGCATCACCTGCTCGATGGACATGGGTTTGGGTGAACTCCGAGAGTTGGTGATGGACAGGGAGGCCTGGTGTGCTGCTCTTCTTGGGGTCACAAAGAGTCAGACACGACTGAGCAACTGAACTGAACTGAACTGAAGTGACTGAAGGAAATCAGTCCTAAATATCATTGGAAGGACTGATGCTGAAGTTGAAACTCCAATCCTTGTCCACCCCACAAGATTCTGATTTAACAGCTCCACAGCTGGCTTTTGGGAATTGCTCCTTTAAAATATTCAGAATCTTCTATTCAGTTCCCTTAAAGCAAATGACAAATACAGTTGTTAGGAGAATAATATCTGTTGAACTATTTCATTGGAAAAGTAGAACCTATAACAACAAGCACGTAAAGCAGATTCTCATTTCAAAGAGGATCATAAAGCAAAGAGCTATGCAAATGTTTCTTAGGATAAAAAGAACTTCAGAAGCCCCAGCACTTAGATGGCCCCTGTGTGCCCCTCTCATCTCACATTCCCTCCTTCTCCCCAGAGGTTACCTTAATCCTGAGGTTTGGGAAAATAGTCCCCTTCCTTTTCTTTAAAGCTTAACATGTCTGTTTTACCCCCAAATAATATATTTTTTTAACATGGGCTGATTTTGAATTTTAATGATTTTTTTTTTTTCAGTTAATGGTATATTGTTGTTGTTCAGTCGCAAAGTCACGTCCGACTCTTCATGACCCCATGGACTGTAGCATGCCGGGTTTCCCTGTCCCTTACCATCTCCTGGAGTTTGCTCAAGTTCATGTTCACTGAAATAAATCCACATGGATGCATGCATTTGTAGTTCATTACCTTGTATGGATATGCCTACATGGATTTATCTCATTTCTTGATGGACATTTAGGAAGCATCTGAGTTTGGGTTGTTTTTTTTCCTATTAGGAACNTTTACTCTAAAGGCAACCAAGTCTTTGGACTCACGGTTCATAGGACATGCAGGAGGGCACTCAAACAAGCGAACCACCATTATAAACCAGAACATGAGATATTCTACAGAACAAGAGGCCAGGACTCTGCCAAAATTTAAAAAAATAATAGTGGCATGAATTGGAGCAAACTCCAGGAGATACTCGAGGACAGGAGATGCTGGCGAGCCGCTGTCCATGTGGCCACAGAGAGTCAGACATGCTTAATGACTGAAAAACAATGGAAGGCAAAACAGTGAGGTCGGGGGCGGGCTGCTTCCCTGGTGGCCCAGTGGTTAGAGCTCCTCACTCCCATGCAGGGGGCACAGGTTCAGTCCCTGGGAAGGGCACTAAAATCCTGCGCCCTGTGCAGTAGGTGGTGGGTGGAGTCTCTGCTCGAGATTAGAGAGACCAAGTACCTTGATTAGATCCTGCACTTGGCACGTGGCGGGGCGGGAGACAAGAAAAGGCAGCTATAATGGACCATCTCACAGTAATCAGGGCCTTAATTACATGATGACAGGGAGGACAATGCCCTATTCTCAGGAGATAAGTGCTGAAGTATTTACGCGTGAAGAGTCAGGATGTCGTGGTTCCACCAGCAGTTACAGAGAGAGACCCGGGCCCTACAGCCCAACGGTCAAGTCAAGGCGTCGAGGCGAAGAGAGCCTGGACTCCAGGCTCCATTTCCTTGTAGGTCTGAACACTTTCAAAAGGAAAAGCTAGGAAAGCCTTGCTAGGCAGCAGGGCTCAAGGACAGTGACCCTGGCCGCTGTTTACTCTGAGTACAGGATGCGCCAGGCCCGTCACACTCTCCCACGACCACCCAGCTCACAGGGACTGCGGAGTGTTTTCCGACCGTCCTGGAGAACAAGCTCAGCTCGCACTGCTCACGCACACGACACACTCACGCACACGACTGCACGAGGGCCAGAGCTGGACCCGAGGCACGCGTGAGCACGCGTCTCTCTCTCTCTCTCACTGAGTGCCTCCAGAGGAAGAGGAGGCACAGCCCTCTGGGGTGACCTGGCCGTGAACTGTTCCTTACATCCAAAGCAAGTCCCTACTGCGACCTTATCTTCGCCTTCCTTGTTTTCCAAGAAAAGGACAGGGCTGCCGTGAGCCAAGCAGGCAAACAGGATGAACCGTTCTGGGAGCAGAGGGGGCCACTTTACCTTCCACTTCTTCCCAGTCCTCCTCACTGTCTTCCTCATCGTCCCCCTTGCAGCTGCCTTTGTCTGCAGCGGCCTCTCGCTCCGGGAGCTGGCCCTTCCTGCGGGCGCTCAGCAGGTCCCTGTGCAGAGATCAGAGAGGCAGGTGAAGGAGGCTCGCACATCCCGGTGCCATGGGGAAGCGCAGCTCCCCTTTCAAGGCTCCTTCTGTTTACTGTGAATCTGCTGCCGTTAGCTGAAGATGGTTTGGGAGCTCTGAGCCTCACGCCCTGCATGATCCTGGGCCTCGGGTTCCCACCAGGAGGGGCTCTGGTCAGGGGTCTCACACTAGATGCATCTCTGGAAACAGGAGGAGCGTGAACCCGCACCCTGAGGCCGTGTGAAGGGAAACAGCTCTGCAAACAGACGGGAAAGGAAGACGAGACCACGAAGAGAACGCAGGTCCCAGAAGGAGAAGCCACGATGCCTGTGCGCCCATGTGCAGCCAGACACCAGCAAGAAAGGGAAGGGTTCGCACTTGCTGCCCCTCGCCACCTCTGAGAGGCAAGATCAAAGGCGACTGAGGCTGGTAGAATTTAACTCCTAGGTACGTGGGGGTGTGTCCTGAGGAACACGGATGGCTGGAGCGGAGGCACAGAGCTCTGCAGATGCGCAGCTGGCTACACACTGCTCAGGACTCAGCGCTTGCTCACACGCAATGTATTAACACTGCTGCAAATCCACAGATAAAACATCCTTAGAGCCCCGAGTCACTTTTAGCTTTTGTTAAGATTTGACACATGGTGTCCAGTGAGAATATTACCCAAGATTTTAGCACAAACACTTAAATTAACAAGCTTCAGACTTCAGCTCTAAAAAGACAAGACACTCCCTTTTTAGCCTGCCGCTTCCTTTCAAAAGCACAGAAACAAAAATGTCCCCTTAAGAGTAAATGTGGGAGAAATGTCGCTTCCCAGCCTAGAGGCAGAAAGGGGAGCCCGGCTTTCCCTGGCAGCGTCCTGGCTGATCTGTATGTGGACTTCTCTGCAGAAAGAACCCAGCAGGTGGGAGCGGGAAGCGGGAGGCTCCGTGGCGTTGCAAGAAGAGTCTTAGGGAAGAGGAGGTGAATGACGGTGCCCCTCGTGCTCCTTCCCACAGCTGCCCTGTCCTGGGCTACCTCCCAGCCAGCGCTGGGGGACGCCGGGAGAGCCGACACTAGAGGCCTTATCTCTGACGTAAAGCGGCAACTGCGGCCTCTCTGTTGGTCCTCTTCCTGCACCCCCCACCCCGTCCTGCAACATGCCCCGGAGGCAGATGAGCAAGTGATCACGAGGTTTACAGGCACGGTTCACCAAACTGTCAATGTGCTCAGTCACTGTGAGAGGCCCTGCCCTAGATGCCACGGGGCATAGAGAGGTGAGCCGGCCTGGTTCCAGCCGTCTGAGGGCTCACAGGGGTGTGTGGCTTGGCCGCCACTAAATGTAACAGCCATCTGTGCACTCACAGGAGGGTATGATGGAGACACAAGTAAGTGTAACGGCCGATTGAGAGCTCATGGGGTGTGTGGCTTGGACACAAGCAAGTGTGACACAAGGAGGTGAGTTACACTCTTCAGAGATGCAGCAAGAAGCCAGAGGAGGAGAGGGGGCCGAGGGGCGGGTGAGTTCTGTTCTGCATCATCAAGGTGGCAGAACGCTTCCAGGCTGCAGGCAGACGGTGAGCACATGTCGAGGGAAGGGGGGCGTCCAGCTGGGCAGGAGCTGGGCAGGAGCTGGGCAGGAGCAGCGCGAACGCGAGGGGAGCAGGACAGGACGCGGCTGGGACGCGGGGGAAACGCCTCGTGCACCTAACGTCTGTGTGGTAGAAAGAGCCCCGGGCCGGGAGCTGAGGCCCTGCGTCTCATCCTGGCTTCTGCCGCCATCTAGCTGTGCAGACACGAGTGCCTCACTCTCCGCAAGCTGTGGCCTCCTCTGCAGAGGCTGGGAGGTGCCCTACACAGTCACCACGACTCTCCCAGTCTTACAGTGGCCCGAGCGCTACCTGCTGCTGCTGCTAAGTCGCTTCAGTCGTGTCCGACTCTGTGCGCCCCCATAGACGGCAGCCTCTCAGGCTCCCCCGTCCCTGGGATTCTCCAGGCAAGAACACTGGAGTGGGCTGCCATTTCCTTCTCCAATGCATGAAAGTGAAGCCGCTCAGTCGTGTCTGACTGTTCGCGACCCCATGGACTGCAGCCCACCAGGCTCCTCCATCCATGAGAATTTCCAGGCAAGAGCACTGGAGTGGGGTGCCACTGCCTTCTCCGCGAGTGCTACCTAGATGTGTTTAAAGATCCCACCTTTTCCACAGATCCCAGAGACGAGCAACAGGAGCAGGTTTCCTTAGTCATACTTCCCTGACGGACCCGGTCAAGACGGTGTCCGCCGTCTCACCTGAAATCTTCCCCTTCGCTGAGGCTGGGCTTCACAGCCTGGGGCTCTTCAGATTTCACTGAAACCTTGGCCGCCTTCCTTCTCACTGGACCGTCTGCTGAGCTCCCAGCATCACCGCGGCCTCTCTTCCTCTTTCCTCGGGAAACTTCCGCGGGAGGGCTCTTCTTGAGCGGTTTCTCATCCTCGAAGACATCTAGATGACCACACGGAACAGGAGCGGAGGGACACAGGAAAAGCGGAGACGTTGCAGGTTCGTGGGCAGCGTCACAGAAGCCCTCCCTGGTAACCTCTCTCCAGACGTCCACCAACATCCCATGTTCGGTCAACAACCAGCGCTCAGCCCCTTCCGCCTCCAGCTGGTCTGCACACCGCACGCTTCCTTCACCAGTCACTCTGTTCTACCTCCTAAGGCTATAGAGACACCAGCACACGACCCCTAAAACCTAAACTGCAGACCTTAAATTCTACCCAACGTCCAGCAAGGAAAACGCATCAATCCATTAACTAACACCTTGCTTGTTACTACCTGCTGAGACTAATTATTTTAGGGATAATCCACTCCTTCTAAGTGAAAAGCTTCACGCTTGTAAAACATGTCTGAGTGTGAAGGACAGGGAAGCCTGGCATGCTGCAGTCCATGGGGTCGCAAAGAGTCAGACACGACTGAGCAACGGAACAACAATGATTTCCCCGAATCCAAGCTTCTGCTGTCTTTTAAAACCAAATGCTGCTCACAACACACACTTTGTGAAATCTATCCAGTCTCACCCAAATGTCACTCATACAAGCGTGCATGCATGCTAAGTCATTTCAGCCGTGTCCAGCTCTGTGCAACCCCATGGACTATGGCTTGCCAGGCTCCTCTGTCCACGTCGTTTTCCAAGCAAGAATACTGGCGTAGGTTGCCGCGCCCTCCTCCAGGGGGTCTTCCTGAACCGGAAATTGAACCGGTGTCTCTTATGTCTCCTGCACTGGCAGGCGGGTTCTTTACCACTAGCTCCACCTGAGAAGCCCCTCAGCAAGCTTAAGGTTGGAATAAGTTAGCAGTAATCGAAAAACAACTTTATTTACTAACCATTATTAATAGTTAATAAATAAAATACTAAAATTTTGTTAAAAGGAAATATAAAAAATCCATACACTATTTGTTTTAGTTCAACTAGGGTATCTAAAACTATGGTCTCTTAACGTATATCACATATGTTATAATATATTAACACAACGGGGGAAAATGTTTTTCTATTATAAATATAGTCAGGAAAACTCTCTTAAATCTGAAATAAATCATCTATTTTCCTCTGCACAACTCTGCTTCAGTTAATATTGCAAAACAAAAATACTCTAGCCTTTTTTGAGGTTCCAAAAGGAGCTGTGATAGTAACCTAAAGTATCAAATTAATTCATTCCTTTCATTTATGGTTTGAACTGCTGACTCCCTGGATGCGTATTTGTAGTCCCCAAGAATACACCTTTGCATGGAAGAAAAAGACTCTTCCTTTTGAGCTAAAAAACAACTAAATTTTAATAAAATTCACCTTTTAGCAGCGTTTGTTTTCATGCTGGCTAAAATCACTGATTGGGTTCTGTTTCTTCAGATTTCTTATTTCAATGCCAAAAGTTTATTTATGACCTGACAATTTGGTAGGGCATGCTGAAAACCAGGATTTCTAGATCTTACAATGGGTTTTAGCCCTCTGTTAATAAGATGCTAAATGCTTTACTAGTCTAAACATGCAGGTGGGCAGTTGCTTCAGAAGTACTGTTTCTTCCTCTCTAAACTTACTTGGTTGGTTGAAAGGCAGAGGTGTGCATTTCTGTGCTTTGAATAGAGAAATAGAGAAGTTAAAAGTGAGAACAAGGGAAACCAACTGTGACTCAAAACAAAGTTTATAGTATCATTATTCAAAGGATCCAAAATTTTAAAGATCTGAATGCCCATCCATTAAATGGACATTGATTAAATCGTTAATTATGGTACAGTCACACAACGATATATAATGTAGTCATCTCTTAAGACAAAGGAAGAAGATATGTGATAAAACGCGGAGAATGCAAATGTCGGCATAGTTTCTACTGCACAAAAAGAGGCAGACTAGAAGGAAACACAGTATCATTTGGTGGTGGTGGTTTCTGGATGGGAGACATATGGTAACATTTTTCCCCTAAATTCTTTGTGTCTGCCCCAGGGCATCAAAGAGGCTATTATCTAGATATTCTAAGCAAACGGAGGCTAAAATATAGCTCAGACAGCAATAATCGTATCAGGCAAGATAGATCATAAAACAAAATCTATAATAACAGACAAAGACATTATATAATGATAAAGGGGTCAATACAAGAAAATGATATCACTGATAAACATATATGTATCTAACACAGGAGCATCGGAATGTGTGCAAAAAATATTAACAAAAATAAAGGGAGAAGTTGACACTAGTACAATAATTGTAGGCGACTTCAACACCCCACTTAGGTCAATGGACAGATCATTCAGAAAGAAAAATCAATAAGGTAACAGATCATTCAGAAAGAAAAATCAATAAGGTAACGGTGACTTTAAATGACACATTGGACCAGATGAACTTAATAGATAACTTCAAGACACTGTGTCCAAAACAGCAGAATACAGTCTTTTCAAGTGCGCATGGAACATTTTCCAGAATCGATCGACCGCATGCTAGCCACAAAACGAGTCCCAACAAATTCAAGACTGAAAAGGTATTGAGTATCTTTTCCAATGATGACAGTAGGAAGCCAGAAATCAGTTACAGGGGAAAATGAGACACAGGCACTCGGAGACTAAACAGGATGCTGCGAACAGCAGCCAGCCAGTGACGGCTCACGACGCCGCAGAGAAAACCAGAAAATACCGTAGGGCAGCGAAAATGAAAAACACAAATTTACAGAATCTACAGGACACAGCGAAAGCAGTTTTAAGAGGGAAGCCTAGAGCAATACAGGCCCACCTGCAGAAACAGGAAGAGTCTCAAACAACCTAACCTACCATCTAAAGGAATCAGAAGTATCAGTCATAAAAAAAGAAATCTTGCCATTCGCAACAACAAGGAGGATATTGTGCTTGGTGAAACAGAGAAAGACAAACACCATGTTTCCCCTTATACACAGAATCTAAAAAACAAATGAACAGATACAGACTCACAGATACAGAGAACAAACCAGTGGCCACCAGTGGGGAGAGGGATAGGGGGAGAGGCAAGACAGGGGAAGAGGACGAAGAGGCACAGTCAGCAGATTACAGGGATGTACCGTACAGCACGGGGATGCGGTCGACACTTTTAATAACTGTGTGGAGTGTTAAGTGTGAAAGTGCTCGTCGCTCAGTCCTGTCCGATTTGTGACCCCGTGGACTGCAGCCTGTCAGGCTTCTCTGTCCATAGAATCCTCCAGGCAAGAATACTGGAGTGGGTGGCCACTGCGTTCTCCAGGGGATCTTCCCGACCCAGAGACTGAACGCAGGTCTCCTGCACTGCAGGCGAACTCTTTACTGTTTGAGCCGCCAGGGGAGCCCTTATATGGAATATAACCCAACATCCAATATCCAATAATTGCTGTACATCTGAACTAATGCTATAATAAGTCAACTATAACTAAAAAAGAGGCCATTTCCCAAGCCTCTCCAAGATCTAGCTGCTACAGTCACCCCTCCGTTTCGGATGCCCGGGTTCCAAATCTGTGGATTTAACTAACCTCGGATTGAACTTTGCTTGAATCCACAGATGTGCAACCTGTGGAGGGCTGACTGTACTACACTGTTATATAACCTGGGCATTTCAGCAGGGCAGGAATTAACCACTGGGCGTGCTCGGCCAGCTACCAATTTAACAACAACCGAAAGACCCCACCTGCTTAGAGCACCTCACAGCACCAAGGATAAAACACAACCTCCTTAGTCTGGTCTCCAGCCTAAGGCTCCCAGTTATTTCTCTCACCTCCATTCTAAAACATTCCTAAGAGTCCTAAACTTACTGATTCCTCTGCCCACATCCTACAAAAGGCCCCTCGTTACAGTCAGTAGTTGGCTGGAAGCACCAGGTCCTCGGATGGGACTTCGAGGCCACTGATGCTGACTCTGCCGCGTCTCCCCTGTGCCCGGGCCAGTTTTGTGACAGAGAGCTACTCCGCCTTCTTCCTGGCTCCTGTCACCACAGGATTTCAGTTTCTAACTTGTTTGTCCGACCTCCCCTTCCCCAAAGATTACAAGCGTCATGAGAGCAGAACCTTGCCTGTCCTGCTGACTGCTACCCTTCCAGTGCCGATAACTGGGCCTGAACATAGCCAGGTGCTCAGTAAGTATCTGCTGAAGGGGCTAACGATGAAGGAGTAAATCCATGAAGCAATGCTGAAACCCAATATGTAGAAACTAAAGGGGCCCCGAGAGAAACAAAGATATAACGGGAAGCCAAATACTTGGCTGTTAAAAGCAGCCCCGTGTCACCATTATTTGCATGCACTGTGGTGCTGTAACATGCTACACTGACGGGTCACCGAATCAAATTCAGCTGCAGCCAAAACCACAGCCCAACTCTTCCTCCACAAAGCAAAGACGACAGCGCTTCCCAGAACCTGCCTTGGAAACTTACTGCAGCTCCACGGGCTCGCAGTGTGCGAATGAGGCTTGAGTGCACCCCTTGCCTACGCGTAGGCTGAATGATATGAGGGAGCCCATCTGATCACCTCACCCAGACCAAGCCCGGAGCCTTCTGTGCCATCTCACTGAAAACACTAACCCTAACCCTAACCCTGCAGAATCACAGAATTACTCAATGTATTGTCATAGGGGGCCTTACTAGTGATTTGGTCCAACCGTCCACTCAGTTAGGTGAAGTACCCCAGAAATTCCTTCTACCGCATGCATCATGCAGTTATTTATACTATTTATTGAGCACTGATTATATGCAGGGAAGTGGAGAGGACAAGATGAGATACAGCAAAAAGTAATACATGTTTTCATAAGCTTATCTGGTTAAGACAGGTCAAAAAGGAAGCAAATAAATTACCAAGATCCTCTGTGAAGAGGTGTACCTGGGAAAGACCACCCTAGGCAAGACACTCAAGGAGCGCCAGGGCTGAGACCTGCAGGAAAAGACGGCAGCCCCGGCAAGAGCCACGAGAACATTCAAGGGAGAAGGCACATCAGAGGCAAAGGCTCAGGTGAGAAACGACACGGGGTGCCTGAGGGACCAAAAGGAGGCCAGAAAGGAGGTTATCTGGGAAGGGAGAGAGCAGCAGCGAAATCATGTAGTCTTGAAGGCCATGTGAAAGATCTAGATTTTATGGCAAGAGCAATGGCAGCCAGAGCGTTTGAAGTAGGAGCGTGGCAAGATCTCATTTATTTTTTTCTTAAGATCGCTTGCAGCCACATGGAGAACTCTTGCAAGTAGATGAAGTAGAGAGTGGTAAACAGACGACTGCAGTCGTTCAGCTGAAGAGTGAAGGTGGCGTGGGCAGGGGGAGTGGCCAGGAAGATAAAGAGAAGTGGAGAGATCTGAGACAGGGTTCAGAGGTGGAGCTGACAGAACTTGCTGAAGGATTGGAGGGGTTTGTTCTAACAAGTGTTGAAGGGATCGGTGAGATGGGGATAAGTGGGGAAGGGGCAGGTTTGGTTTGCCCAGGACAAATATAAGACACTTATTCGATATGCACGTGGAGAACTCGGCTGGGATCCGCAATCTGGGGCTCCAGGGTGGGATTCAGCTGAAGGTACCGTTAATGAAGCCTGGCGTGCTGCAGGCCATAGGGTCGCAAAGTGTCGGGCCCGACGTAGCGACTTATTCAGGAGATCAGCACACTCCCGCACTCTTGAGTACGGGCCCGCCGGTCTCGTGGGGGCACAAAACAAGAGCCTTTTGCCTATTCACCCTCAGCATCTGCCAGGAGACCGGACTTGACCGTGCGGGCGGCAGGGCGCAGGAAGAGACCGCGCAGGGGAGCTCGCGGTCCGGCCAGGATCGGCGGAACCGCTCAGTGCGCATCCGGCACGGAGGGCAAAGGCGCGGCGACGTCGGGGTGGCCCGGGGCGGGCGCACGCCGCCCGCCTCCCGCGGTCACCGGGACGCGGTCTCCTCCGCACAGGTGGGCGCAGGATTGCCGACCCGCACCCGCCGGAGGCCGGCCTCGCCCTCCCC
>SJYV01001196.1:0-25288 GCA_006410875.1 Neotragus pygmaeus | reverse complement strand
AAAAAAAAAAAAATTCAGTCATTACCAGCCCATAAATTATTTACGTAAGAACTTTACTAATTTGGGAAACATATATAATAGAAACTATTCTAAAGCTGAACTGTGTAGTTATTTGGGGTGATTTTCTGAAAGCCGTTTATAAACCAAGTAAACCTCAAGGCATATTTTAGTGCCAAGAGCCTAGATTTAGCAGAATCTGCATTCATTTGTGGAAAAGAGCATAGCAAATAGTAACAGAATTGCCCTTGAAATCATTACACAGATATTCGTATGTTTTATAAAATTATTACTTTTACATGTAAACATAAGTAAAACATCTCTATAATATAAAGTCTTTTGATTTTGAGTTATGTAGTGACTGGGATGTCTATTGTTTTCATATCCTCGAAAAGAAGTACAGAGATCCTACTATATTAGTCAATCCATATTTATAACCATTATCCATTTCAAAATATGTTTTGCAAATTCTGCTGTGGTGTTGAAGGCCTTTGGAATAATAACCTAAATCTGTTTAATTCATACTTTATCAGACTTTCCAAGAATTTGATCCAACTTTCTCATTTTCATTTCATTTCTGATAAGTACTGATATAATCTGATAATTGGACTTCCCCAGTGGCTCTGCAGTAAGGAATCTGCCTGCAACGCAGGAGGCATGGGTTCAGTCAGGAAGATCCCCTGGAGAAGAGAGTGGCAGCCCACTCCAGTACTCTTGCCTGGGAAATCCAATGGACAGAGGAACCTGGTGGGCTACAGTCCATGGGGTCACAGAGTCGGAGTCGGACACAACATAGTGACTGAACAACGGCAGATCTGATAATTATTGAATTTTATTAGTTCACACTCTAAGCTAGTTGAAAGGTACTCCCCTGAATGGCATTCTCAACACCCTTATGTATAGCTGCATATAGCCTATTATAAATGACAGAGCAGAGGAATAGCACATGTGGAAAATGGCATTATGGTTTAGTTGGAAAAACATTAAGGCAGGAGTCTTAATTCAAGTTTTAGCTCTGTTGTTATATAGGAAAGTCCCCATCCATAACAACATTTAGGTTTAATAGACAGCTACTTCAGTTACTTAAGCTTGGTATATATATGAAGCCCACGTCACTGAACTTGATATCATATGTGATAGCTTCACACAAACAAAAAATCTTTCAAAGTCACAGATTACAGAAGTGTTAGGGCGAGGGACATTCAAGTTTATGGAATGAATATGTTCAAATCGGTCACTGTTGCTAGAAAAACAATACAAAGCAAATATCCTGCTGATGATGATTTTAATTGTATCATCTTCCTATTGCTAAAGTGGTGACCCTTGCTGAACTAATCTGAAATTGGAGTACAGCCAGTCTTCATCAGCTTGGCCGGTAAAGTTGGTTCTTGGAGTTTGGCTTCCATCCAGGCTGAGTAGGGAGACTTTAGAGGGAAATAGGAAAAAAGTCTGTCTTGATAATAGTCAATCAGAGCAGACTAAGCTGTTAGGAATTCTGAGTTATATTGCCTTAGTACCATCTCCCTTTTTTAATGTTCATTTGCATAATTCTTTTGATCAGGGCCCTTACTTTTCCATATGATATACATAGCTCATGTATACTTTAATAAATGAAGTTAATAATGATGATCTGCCTCAACTAAAAAGCAGTAATAGTTGCAAGTAAAATTTTGTTCATACTACAATTCAAACTTAAGTGATTTGAAGTTATGTCTTGACTCTGGCCTCATTTTTTAAAACAAATTTAAACTGAAATGCGGGGCTTCCCTGGCAGCTCAGTGATTAAAGAAACCCTCCTGCCAATGCAGGAGACGAAGGTTTGATCCCTAGGTCGGGTCATGGAGGAAGGCATGGCAAACCACTCCATTATCTTGCCTGGGAAATGCCATGGGCAGAGGAGATTGAAGGTGGGAGGAGAAGGGGATGACAGAGGATGAGATGGTTGGATGGCGTCACTGACTCAATGGACGTGAGTTTGAGTGAACTCTGGGAGTTGGTGATGGATAGGGAGGCCTGATGTGCTGCAGTCCATGGGGTCACAAAGAGTCAGACATGACTGAGCGACTGAACTGACTGACTGAGGACCCTGGTGGGCTACAGTCCATGGGGTCACAAAAGAGTTGGACACAACTTAGTGACTAAACAGCAACAGCAAACTGAAATGCAAAAGTTCTCTGATTGTGAGTATCAAGTAATGGTCAGTTAAATTATTGATTACAATTGGTTTCTAAAAGAATGAAATTTTTAATAACCAGAAATTGGAAATCAGATTTTGTTGAAAAATTATATTTTCAGTAAATATATTTACTGAATAATTTCTACTCAATTTTAGTTTTGACAAAGTCTCTATTAATAGCATCTTTTCCGTTCTGCCACTATGGTGATTTTTATTCATAATGTTTTTCCTCAACAGTACTAAACATTGTGCTGAACAATTTTTAGGATGGACTTTAAGTGACCTACTTTGCAAGAAAACAGGCATCATATTAGCCTCTAAAACTTACGGATGGACAGATAAAAATACTCATTTCTTTCTTGAATAAAGTATGATGATTATAATGCTCTTACCCTATAGATAAAAGGACAGGCTTAATATTAATTGATCTCATTTTTTTGTAGAAGATAGATGTGTATTCATAACAGATAAGAGAAACATAATTCTTTATTTAGTATGTAAGTCTGTTTCCCTGAAGATACCTCCCCAGTAGAATACTCGAACATCAAGTTTCCAATGGAAGTTTTTAGTTACTAATCAGTTTTTATAAGAGGGAAACCAACACAAGTATTGACTTGCATGAAGGTAATAGATGCATAATTCACAATATTACCTGGAGTAAATTCTTTTCTTTTCTCATTTCTGAACTAGCAGTAGGCCCACTAGATAGCTTTTTCTCCTTCCCCTTACACCCTCTCTTCTCACCCTTCACAGTCAAAATCAACCATACCACTTTATGACGATCATTTTTGTTGACTTAGTCTCTCACTCCTCATTAGCTTGATAAATTTATTCTTAGGTCTACACCAAAGGTTTAAACTTATAAATAGTATATCCTATAGTACCTAAAGGTGACAGCAAAAGTCATGGAGTGTATACCTGGTGTGGTTTCACTTGAATTATATCTAAGTTATTTACATCATTAATCAAAAATGTCTCCTGTGAAATATTTAATGTGAAGTCTTTTTAGCTTTATAGCTCACTGAAGATTCTTTCGGGATTCTTTATTGCCTGTACGTATACAAAAGGCACTAACATTTGACTGTTAGGTGCTTTCTTCAAGGGTACTTTTATTTGGGCTGTTTACTCCTCAAAATCAATGAGAAGAGTTAGTATTAATCCTAATTTTACAGATGAGGAAACAGACGCAGTGAGATTAGATTACCTGCCTGAGGTCCTACGGCTGGCAAATGACTAGAATCATGATTTAAACCACGTCAGTAACAGAGTTCTGAGCCTGTGCCTTTTGAAAATTGAGATGTAACTATAACATTGTGTCAATTTTCGATGTTTCTGAGCCTATACTTTTAATCACTGTTTCACAGTTGTTCTTGCTTAATGTGTACTTTTAACAGAATTCTTCACAACTTGGAAATTTCTGTCTACAAACTGATACAGCTATGCATCAGACATTTTGAAGTAATTTGCTTCAGATTAATAACTTCCTTGGAAAAGTCAATGGCGTTTCAGTTTTTTTACCTGAACTAAGCCAAATTCTATAATTTAGCTGATTCTAGATGGTCCTTTGATAAGACAACACTGTTATTTACATACTACCAGGAAAAAAAACATTGTCAATTTAAACTGACTAAAACAGCTCTTTCAGATATACTTATATATAGATGTTTAATATATCTGTTTTAAGACTTTGGTACGTATGTAATGGATGTAAAATAAATGGTTTAAAAGTTCCTATAATTTGATCAAATTCAGAGTCCAACTGTTTGATTCACTTTGATTCTGTAATTTATGTGCAGTTTTTCAACCCAGTATTGTCTTTTGGGACTGCCAATAACATTAGTGATACAGTGTTTCTTTAAAGACTTTACTCTTGTCTCAGGTTTTCTTCCAAGGCATTGTTTATTAAGAGCTTTAATACTTAAATTCCAATTCTGCTCTGAACACTGTGTTTCCTGAGTGTGACCGTGCGATTTCCAGTTCATGACAGGTCTGTCTTTAAAACTTCATGGCAGCCATGTCTCCATCTGTTTGCCAGTAGCCATCACGATCTGTATTGTGTGTTAATGCAGACATACCAGGCTCTGTGTGAAGATACTGGATTGTGAGACAGGGAAGGAATCTGAGCTGGAAAGTAAAGCTTGGGAGATTATTATGGCAAAGACCAAAAGCAAGGGTCAGAGGAGGCAGCAGTCTAGAGGCAGATGCCTAAAGGAGTGTAGGAACAGGACAATGGGACCATCTGGTACGAAGGTCCCAAGGATAAGCATAAGGATCAGGAAGTTGCCAGAATTACAGCCAGCTTTGAGAAGCAACTTATTAGGCATTTAGGCAAATTTAGGCTTTCAGCTGTATCTAGTAGAAAAATCCTTTAGTATACTAGTCTCTTTAAATACTGTTTATAAACAATACAGAGTTACTCTCCTTTCATTTAAGAGGTATTTCTTTCCTTTTTTTAAAAGGATAACATATTGTATCAATAAAGCGTTTGTTTCTCAGTGGAACTAGCTTGGGTCCGATGGTCCTGCACGAGAGCTCCTAGGGACACAGGCTGACGTCTTGGTGGCTGCCTCTTGGTCTCGGGCGTGGAGGGGCAGTGGGGCCACTGGCAAGTCCTGAGAGCGAGCGGCGTCCGGGGTGCTGGCACCAGCCCTCCTCCTTTCACACGGAGGGAGCGCCCTCCCTACCAAGATTAATGTCGAGAAGTAAGCCTGTTGCAACCTGTTCTTAAATTCTCTTTTAAAAGCTTCTCTGGATATTTTTCGTGGTTTTGCATAATTAACATGGTTATTAGGAAGTATATGCAAAGAACTACCTTCTCAGAGATTGATAGTGGATGCTGGACCAGGAGGTATGGAAGAAAGGCTGCTTTCTTCAGCCCTGTAAACTGACCATTCACTCCACAGGTTAAATAAGTGCATTGTTGGTGCCTAAGACTCTTACTTTGTTACATCTGTTAGATAGTACTTTTGAACAACTTTTTCTCTTAGATTTTATGTAACTAATGAAGTTTACTACTTTCTTTCTGATGTTAGATAAAGAAAAACAGTAAAATTCCAGTTTAAGGAGCGTTTCAAATGATGTTTCTGGAGTGTTTTGAACTCCCTCATCTGACTTCTAGAGCTGAAGCCAACAGGAAACCAGCTGGTCGTTTTTGAAGGGAAACTTTACCAAACAGTCACAAGAATAAAGAATTACTTTGCCCTTAGTCCAGCTTCAGACATGAGATCATAGTGGTATTTCAGTATCTCTTCTGACTCTGATGTGTGCAGCTAAACAGTTTCTTCATGAACAGTTAATGTGAAACTATCAAAATGGTACCTGTAAAAAAGGACCAAGTTAGTAGCTAGAGAACCCCAACATTTATTAAACAAGTATTCTGAAATGTAACATGTCAAATAAAAATTTTGGTATCAGAATTAATCCCAAGGTACTCATTATTGCTAAAAATCAATCTGTGGTGGGGAGGAATGTGATATCTTAGAGTTGTAGATTAAAGCAAGGAACAATGTTTTTGCAAAATTGCAAGTGCCAAGCATTTAATATATGTAAGGGCTGACCACATCTAAGATAGCTCACATGTGGACCTTCCTTCAGTTTACTCTAGAATTCATTATAAGCTGAAATTGTGGAGGATATTCTAATATACTGAATGGTGAAAGGAATATATAAGGAAGCTGTAAAGAGAAAACAGAGCAGATTGACAAAAAAACAAAAACATCTTATTTCCCGAGTTGTGCTCTAGAAAGATAGATTNTATAAGCTGAAATTGTGGAGGATATTCTAATATACTGAATGGTGAAAGGAATATATAAGGAAGCTGTAAAGAGAAAACAGAGCAGATTGACAAAAAAACAAAAACATCTTATTTCCCGAGTTGTGCTCTAGAAAGATAGATTATTAAAAGAGTAGCTTATAAAGTACAGGAAGCAAGAATGTTCCCAAAGATTCAGATTTACCAATAAAGATGAAATTTTGGTTGATACTGCAAAACTGCCTTAATGACACATACTTATTTACCTTGGAAACAAGTATAAAAAATGCAGAAACACAAAAACTTAGCATTGAACTGCTTTTCTATAGTATTCATTTTGGGTCTATTAGGTCTCAAATTGCTACAGTTTACTGTACTCATGTGCAATATGCATAAAAAAATTTGATGTGACGATTTCGTCAGCATTTGTTTTTTAGTGCACTCAGCAGTACTTTGAGGCTCTGCAGAGGAAATAAGAAAAAGGTTAATGGGAACCCATTGATCAGCTTCTCTGTGGCCAGACATCACTACTTAAAATATATTAGAGGTTCAGAACGTGTTCAGGGATATGAAGTTACAACAGGTTATAGGATTTCGAAGCCTTGTATGTTCGTCTTTGTGTTTCCTGTTCCAGGGGCGTTGCTTTGGTTTTTTCCTGCGCAAATCCATTTTGAGTGCACCTTGTCCATGCCCCACCCCTCTCCTTTGTGCGTCTCTGCCTCTCTGATCCTGTCTCTCCTGTCTGCTGCTTATCACCGTCTCCAGTTGCCCTCACCTCCTTCCTTTTTGTTTGCAGCTCTTTTATTTGTCTCGCAGCTGTTCTTTCCTGCCCACCCAGTCTCTTCCCATGCCAACAAATACAGAGTGGAGGAGCGTAGAGACCATTCTACCCATTTTAAGAAGACCTGGCTTTCCAGCTCTTGTTGTTTGTCGTCCCACAGGTCACAGAAAGAGTTATCTAGGAGGGCTTAGAAAGACTTTTTTTTTCCCTTTTAGTTATGTGACATTTTTTATTTGAAGTATAATATATAGTAAAGTTCATCTCTTCTAGTATCTAGTTGTATGACTCCTGACAAATGTGTGCAGCTGTGTACCCATCAACCCTATCAAGGTGGAGAAAGGTCCAGATGCCCCCCAAAATTCTCTGCTGCTCATCTGAAGTCAACCTGTCCCTGGTACCTCAGCTTCTAGCATCCAGTTAATCTGGTTTTTTTTTTTTTTTTTTTCCCTCTAGTTTTGCCTAGGGCTTCCCTGGTGGAGCTTCCTGCGTAGCTCAGTCGGTAAAACATCAGCCTGCAATGCATGAGACCCGGGTTCAGTTCCTGGGTTGGGAAGATCCCCTGGAGAAGGAAATGGCAACCCACTTCAGTATTCTTGCCTAGAGGGGCCTGGTGGGCTACAGTCTGTGGGGTGACAAGAGTCAGACACGACTGAGCGACTAAACCACCACCATGAGAAACTTATATAGGTGACATCATACAGTGTTTGTCTTTTTGTGACTGACTGAGTTCATTTAGCATGATGTCTCCAAGGTTCTTCCATACTGTAGTATGTATAAAAGTTGCCTTACATTTTCAGCCTCAGTAGTATTCCCCTGTATGTATGATGTACATACCACATGTTGTTTATCCATGAGTCGGACTGTTGGGTTACTTCTGTCTTTTGACTGTCGTGAATGATACGGTTATGAATACTTGTACAAATGCATTTTAGATATCTACCATAATTGGAATTACTGCTGCTAAGTCGCTTCAGTCGTGTCCAACTCTGTGCGACCCCATAGACGGCAGCCCACCAGGCTNATTCTCCAGGCAGGAATACTGGAGTGGGTTGCCATTTCCTCCTCCAGGGGATCTTCCCAACCCAGGGATCAAACCCCGGGTCCCTGCTGCATCTCCTACACTGCAGGCAGATTCTTCACCACCGAGCCACCGAGGAAGCCCATGAATAAGGAAGCACGCAGACAAAGGCAGGTGGTACCACCTTGCAACCCAGACAGAGGCCAGCCTCGGAATCAATCCGATACCACTGAGGGGCAAAACAGGAAGAAAGAAACTGCGTCCTTGGTGATATCACTGAATGACTGGATCCCACCAGCCTGTCCTGCCTGAGGTCTGGGCCCTCCCCATAGGTAAAGCAGCATGGTTCCTCATTGCCTGAACCAGCCACTCCAGTACTCTCGCNCGATACCACTGAGGGGCAAAACAGGAAGAAAGAAACTGCGTCCTTGGTGATATCACTGAATGACTGGATCCCACCAGCCTGTCCTGCCTGAGGTCTGGGCCCTCCCCATAGGTAAAGCAGCATGGTTCCTCATTGCCTGAACCAGCCACTCCAGTACTCTCGCCTGGAAAATCCCATGGACGGAGGAGCCTGGTGGGCTGCAGTCCATAGGGTCATGAAGAGTCGGACACGACTGAGCGACTTCCCTTTCACTTTTCACTTTCATGCATTGGAGAAGGAAATGGCAATCCACTCCAGTGTTCTTGCCTGGAGAATCCCTGGTGGGCTGCGGTCTATGGGGTCGCTAGAGTCGGACACGACTGAAGCGATTTAGCAGCAGCAGGATGAAACGAAAGGATTCTTTCGTGACTGAGGTCCCCAGGAAGCCTCAGAAGGAGACAATCCATCTGAGGATCCAGGCTTTTGCAGCCTCTGGCCCTTTGAGGACAACTCCAGATAGGAGCGGGCCATCCAACTCTAACTGCTTTAGAGCCACTTTTCTGAAGGCGGAGGAGGCTCTGGAGAGGGCCCAGGGCCCCCGCCGTGTGCCAGAACAGCCAACAGGGCCGGCAGGCTCCAGGCACAGTCTGACGGGCTACTTTCTTCTATCACTGCGTTCTCCATCTTCTTGTTGGCAATTAGAAACATTTCCTTCTAATTTAGATAATTTCCCCCTTTTCCTTTTGCCCGCCTTTAAAATAGATCAGTGCCGTAATGCCGCTCTACACACTGCCCTTGATTTTCCGTGTTAATTTGTTCAAGTATTTGGTAGGTTTGCAGCCAAGAAGCCTTAGGCTCTGGAGCATCGTGTTCCTCTGTTTTCCCAAGCACTCAGTGAAAACCTGTGATGAAACTGGCCAGGCAGGGCTTTCAGGCATTTTTCTGAAAGTTGAACCCTACTCTTTGGTACCCGGACTTGTACCTAGTGGCTCCCGAGAGCCAAGAAGGCTGCCTTTCTGCGTGACCCCCACCCCCCAACCAGCTGCGCACAAAACAGTCGATCATTCAGATTACAGGAATTTTCTTTAGAGATTCTTCTAAAAGCTCGAGGCAGGGAACAATAAAATCTTGCAGCATAACATGCAAAACGCTAGAAGAAATAAGCTCTCTCCATGTTTAAAAATCCCACAGAGGTGTGCAGAAGCGCGCCCGTAGCCAAGAAGACAGGAAGTACTTCCATTTAAGTCACTAAGGAGGGAGAGTTGATGGCACTGGTGCTTTGATCTCTGATCCTCTTCTGATCTGGCTTCCTTTGGTTGTTCTACTTGCGGGGATACATGTTCGTTTGAATCACTAATACTTTCTGCAGGTCTTGGCTTACACCTATTAAGCTAGACACACCCTGAGGAAATGGTGGATGAGGTAGGTTTGTACACAAAGGACGCATCAGAGCAACTAGGCTCATGAGGCTCCCAGGCGTCTCTGTTTGTGCTTCTGTGCATGGAGGGTGACAGAGGATTGTCTAAAAAGGAAGTAAAATTGTTGCAGTTCTAACCTTCAAAAATGGACCCTGGGGGCTCCCCTCAGGAATCCACCTGCCAAAGCAGGAAACGGAGGTTTGATCCCTGATCTGGGAAGATCCCACATGCCATGGAGCAACCAAGCACCTGTGCCACACCTATTGAACCTGTGCCCTAGAACCCAGAAGTCACCGCTGAGGAAGCCCACTCACCCTAGAGCCCATGTTCCACAACAAGAGAAGCTACTGCAGTGAGAAGCCCACACACCACAACCAGAGAGTAGCCCCCACGCGCCACAACTAGAGAAAAGCCCATGCAACAGTGAAGACCCAGCACAGCCAAAAAGAAATGAATAAAATGATTATTTTTTAAATGGACCCTGATGGGAATTCCCTGGCAGTCCAGTGGTTAATCCACTGGAGTTAAATCCACACTTTCCCTGCAAGGGTCATGGACAGGTTTGATCCTTGGGCGGAGAACAAAGGTCCCACACACTGCCGGGCAGCCCAAAAAACAGGAAAAAAAAAAAATTGGACCCTGAGCAACATGATGGAAATGTTTTTATCCTGAGCACCCTGCCTCTAGCCTAAAGGGCAGGAGTGTCAGTTCTAATACACACTCACATGCAAACTAAAAGAAGTTCCCAGTGGCCTCCTCAAAGCCTGAGGTATGCTCCCTCCGGTCTCCAGGGTGGGGCCAGGGTGGCAGGGCGACAGCAAGGAAATTACTCCGCATGGGTTCAGTCCAAACTAGCACCTGAGATAATGAGCAAAGGCTGAAGAATTCTGAAAGCCAAAAGGCCCTCTCTTTTGTGAGGCTGCCCCCAACTGAAGGCAGACAAAAAACGCAAAGATGAAATAAAACGGACTTTGTCTTACTAACCTGGCACACACGCCTGCTGATCGGTGGCTTAGCTGGCAAATTGCAAGGACCTCGATGGGAGGTTGAAAACTCAACAAGTCACTGTCACTATGGAAACGGCTCAGATGAACCCCAAGAATGAAGGACCTCGGGCTGGGGAAAACGTCGGAGGAGGATGGATGTGGCCTGGAATCTGCCATCAGCTAAAGCTGCGCCAGGGAGGAGGTTAAAGTGATGGGGAAAATGCCTTTGCACAACACAAGAAGGTGCCGTGGGGCACAGGACTCAGAAACAACCATACCCTCTCTCCCCTGGGCTGGGGGAGGGCTGGGCTGTGTGAATCTCCGCTGCCCACCAGACACAGCTGGCTCTGGGCCTGTGGCCCATGGGGGCTCTGGAGAGTGATGGCCTTGCAGGGCCTCCAGTGCCAGAGCTGGAAACCCACTGAAACCAGGAGAAGCAGAACTCAGCTGCGATGAAAAACAAAACTGGGCCTTTCACTCATTCAAAGCTGCTGGCAGTGATGTACAGGGCCGGATGCGCTCTCAGGGAGTGAACGGATGCAAGGTCATATTTTTTATAAGAAATTTACCCAGAAAACCCTCATTTGTGAGATAAGGCTCGGCTTATGTCTGAGTTGGGGGATGGGGGCTGAGGGCTGGACTGAATACCATCTGTCCTTCCTTCCAGCCTATGATTCCGGAATAATTGCTGGCGAGTGTGGTGATTTCCAGTACAGCATGATTACAAACTGCTCTCTAAATGCGCAGTGTAGACATTCTAATAGCACGTTGGAGACAATTACCCAGACAGGAGATTACACGAAGGCAATAGCTAACCAGAGCGGGGTCCTCCTCCAGTGTCAGGGGCAGGAAAGTCTGAAAGTCTGAAAACAGTTCCCACGGTCCCGGGGTGGGGCTGAGGTGGGGAGGAGTAAAGAGGTGCTGATGTGTTATTCACATCGCGTCTTCAGTGGGTGCACAGATGCAGTTCAGTATTTTATGCTCTCGTAATAATAAAAATGATAATGTTAGGTAGTTAGAATGGGGAAAAAGAGTCCAAAATGGCAGTGGCTAAAAGACAAGGAAGAGAAAAGCCCAAGAACAGAGGAAGGTCAGAGGAAGGTCCGAGGACCAAGGACCGGAGTGAGGACGAAGGCAGGTAGAACAGCACTCCAGACTAAGCCCAATTTGCATAAGGCAGGCCCAGGGGGGAGCAAAAACCATAAACAGAGGAGCCGAAGCAACGCGGGGCGCTCTCTCTCCCTCTCTCTCTCCCTCCTTTCCCCCTCCCTCCCTCTGCCTCTCCCTCCCCCGCGCACTGGCGCACTCCTCCACTCTCTCCTCTTCGCCTTCTTGGGTTGGCATGCCCTCACGCTTCGAGGATGGATTCTCCTGCTATCTTCTAAATAAAATAGAGCTGTAACACTGATGTGCCTGAGAGCTATAACACGGTTTGTCCAAAGACCCGAGAGCTGTGACACACTGAGGGCTTTAATGTCCGTTGCTCCAAATCTTTGTTGTGACAAGACAGAACCTAGGAGCATACCCTCGCCTGACAATAAGATAGTAACAACAGCAGCAGCTGAACACTCACTATGTTCTAGTGTGTGTGCGTGTTCAGTCGATTCAGTCATGTCTTTGTGACCCCATAGACTGTAGCCCACCAGGCTCCCCTGTCCACAGGATTCTCCAGGCAAGGATACTGGAGTGGGTTGCCACACCCTCCCCCAGGGGCTCTTCCTGACCCAGGGATCCAACCTGCATCTCCTGCGTCTTCTGCATTGCCGGCAGTTTCTTAATGGCTGAGCCACTGGGGAAGCCCACTATATTCCAGGCATTCCTAAGTACTTTCATGTGTCGCATCACATTTAATCCCATTTTTATTCTATTTCCAGATTCTACATTTGAAAAAACTGTTCCCAGTCTTGCATTTGGAAGCTTGGACATTGACTGGGGTTGGAGGCATATCCCCTTTACTCTGTGTCTTCACTGAGGTGGTCCCATAGATATACAGCTGAGAGCAGAGGTGAGAGCCGGAAAGACACAGATGAGACACAAAGGGCGTCTCCTTCGGTCCCGCAATGTGTCCTGGGACAGCACCAGGCCATCTCCAAGGCCTTTCAGGCAGCGTGTATCTNAGGTGGTCCCATAGATATACAGCTGAGAGCAGAGGTGAGAGCCGGAAAGACACAGATGAGACACAAAGGGCGTCTCCTTCGGTCCCGCAATGTGTCCTGGGACAGCACCAGGCCATCTCCAAGGCCTTTCAGGCAGCGTGTATCTACCATGTGAGGGTCCAGAGAAGAACCATTTGCTGGATCTGAGTTCGAGAAGAGGCCTGGGCCATTGCCCGGCACCCCTGCCCCTGCAGGAGCAGAGAGCGGACTGGAACATGCCGACTGCCTCCAGCAGACAGTGTCCTCAGCCCTTCTTCCCATTCACTTGAAACATGAGCTATGTGCGTTCTTAAGAGATGTGAGCAGAAATTTAAGCCAAACGATGCTACCTTTTTGATGCCTGTGTCTCTTCTCAAATAATCCCAAACCTTTAGGGAAAGCACTATGGTTAAAATCACTCAACAAAAGAAAATCCTGAGCTTGGTTTTTGACCTTTGGAGTTCAAAGTGCCTTTAAACACCTAAGGATAAGGATCTGGGCCCTTCGCTGAGCCCAAGGAGATGAGGAGATGGGAGTCCTCTCCCCGGAAGATCCAGGAGGAATGCCATCCCCAGAGAAGAGGAAAAGGTTGGAACCAGAGGGTCTGATTGGTTGCCACTCTCTCCCCCTTCTCATCCTGCCTCTGGCCGGCACTGTCCAGGGTCACCACACCTGTCCCGGTCCTTGGATCTGTGCCGCTCCTCCTCCTTCTCTCCCTCCACAGATCCCTAAGGGAGGGTGCTCCCTGCAGGTCTCACACTCTCTAGTTGCCAACTGAGAATTCTGAGTCACAAGCAACTGTCTAATGAGATCAGGTCTGCAGGTGGCTTGCAGGGGATTGGCAGCACTAGCTGTTGCTCTGCAGCCCCATCTNAGTTGGTGATGGACAGGGAGGCCTGGTGTGCTGCAATTCATGGGGTCGAAAAGAGTCAGACACGACTGAGAGACTGAACTGAACATTGAATTTCTAGATCACTTTGTGTTGTATTGACATCTTTGCAATAATAAATCTTTCATCCATCTCCATGGTGTGTCTTTCTGTTTATTTGTGTCTTTAATACCGTTCAGCAACTTATTTTCATTGTACAGGTCTTCACTTTCTTGGTTAAGTTTATTCCTAAGTAGTTTATTCTATTTAATGCTGTTGTGAGTGGAATTGTTTTCTTAATTTCCTTTACATATTGTTCAATATCTATAGAATCACAACTAATTTTCGTGTGCTGATTTTTATATCCTGCAGCTTTGCTGAACTCATTGGTTGGTTCTAACAGCTTTTTTGTGGAATCTTTAGGATTATCTACATATACGATCATGTCGTCCACAACAGAGATAATTTCACTTCTTCCTTTCCGATTTTGATGCTTTTTATCTATTAACTGCCTGATTCCTCTGGCTGGGACTTTTTGTACCATATTGAATTTAAGTGATGAAGTAGTATGCTTCTCTTATTTTCTGATCTTAAAGGAAAAGGCTTCAGTCTTTCACCTCTGAGTCTGATATTAGTTATGTGCTTTTCTTATATGGCCTTTTTATGTTAGCAAATTTCTTTCTATTCCAAGTTTATTGAGTGCTTTGAATAACAAAAGGGTGTTGAAATTTTTCAGTGCTTTTTGTTTACATCAGTTGAGATGATCACGTGGTTTTCTCCTTTGTTCTTGCTAATGTGGTATCTTATATTGATTTCTGTTTGTTGATCCACTCTTGTATTCCAGAATCTCTTTTCATTTTTTAATCATGTCTTTCAAAGAGAATGTCTCAATTCTTATTCAGTTCTCTTTTCTTAATTTTTAAAAATGGATCATCTTTTTGGTGTTGTATCTAAGCAACCCTTTGCCTACCTGAAGGACACATAGATTTTTCTCCTATGATTTCTTCTAGAAGTTTATATTTTGATTAATTTTTGTATAGATATGAAATATGAGCCAAGATTCTTTGTTTTTCCTTTTGTGTGTAGTTATCCGGTTGTTTCAGTACTATTCGTTTAAAAGACTATTTTTTTCTCCTTTGGGTTGCCTTAGACCTTTGATTATAACTATCTTCATTTTTATCATTATCAGATATTTTCTGTCTTTGTGGAGATCCAAGTTTCGATTTTGTATCATAGTCTTCCACCTGAAGAACCTTCTTTAATATTATAGTGTATGTCTGCTGGTAATGAATTCTCTCAGCAGCTGTTTGTCTGAAAAGCTGTTTATTTCACTTTCATGTAGAGAATTATGTGTGTAAAGTTCTGAGTTGAGAATTTTCTTTTTCTGGAATGTCAGTCCTTTGTCTTCTGAATTACTTAGTTTGTGATACAATTGTTACTTTTGTTCCTCTGTGTATAACATGTTTTTGAGCTTTTTGGATTTGTGATTTACTGTATTTTATTACTTTTTGAAAATTCTTAGCCATTAGCTCTTCAAATATTTCTTCAGCCTTTTATTCTCTTCTCCTGGGATTCTAGTTAGACACTTGTTGAACAGTTTGGTATTGCCCACGTCTTAGATGCCCTGTTTATTTTCATCCATTTTTCTATTTGTGTTTCAGTTTGGCTAATTTCTATTTGTCTGGATTCAAGTTCACTGACTTTTATGCATCTGTGTCAGGTTTACTGATGAGCTTGGCAAAAGAATTCCCATCTGTACTATATTCTTTACTTCTAGCATTTCCATTTGACTCTTATAGTTTTCAGGTCTGTTGAAATTCAACACCTGACAATATAGAGCATCCTACTTTTCCATTGAAACCTTTAACGCAGCTATTTCGTTTTTGAAGGCTTATTTTCAGTTGGAGGATAACGGCCTTACATTGCTGTCTTGGTCGTTGCCACGCATCAGCAGGAATCAGCCGCAGGTAGACTTACGTCCTCTGCTTCCTGAACCTCCCTCCCATCTCGAACCCCTCCCGCCGCCCTGGCTTGTCACAGAGCTCCAGACGGGGCTCCCTGCGTCACACGGCATGTTGTCGCTGGCCGTCTGGCTTACCTGTGGTACTGCGTAGGTCTCAGTGCTGCTCTCTCGGCCCGTCCCACCCTGTCCTTTCCCCACTCTGTCCACACGTCTCTCCTCTACGTCTGCACCTCTGCTGCTGCCCTGCAGACAGGTTCACCAGTACCATTTCCCTGGATTCCACATAGATGCCTTAATGCGTGATATTTACTTTTCTCTTACTGGCACACACTTCACTGCGTGTAACAGCCTCTAGATTTATCCTCCTCACTAGAACTGAATCAAATTTTTTCCTTTTTATGGCTACGTAATACTCCACCGTGTATCTGTACCACAGTTTCTTCATTCATTCATCTGCCAATGGACATTTAGGTTGCTTCCCCTAGCTATTGTTAATAGTGCTGCAGTGGACATTGGGGTGGGTACATGTGTCTTTTAGAATGTGATTTTCCCAGGATATATGCCCAGTAGTGAGATTGATGGGTCTTATGGTAATTTTATTCCTAGTTTTTTAAGAAATCTCCACACTGCTCTCCATAGTGACTGTATCAGTTGACATTCCTACCAACAGTATTCCTTGTTTTGACAAATTCTACGCTGGCGTTGTCTATGGGTATGACTCTGTTGATTGCTTTCTCTCTTGGCAATAGGTTTTTTCCCCTTGCTTTTTTGGTATGTCTTATAATTCTTTTTTAATTGATTGCCAGAAGCAAGGCATTCAATGAAGATAACTAGTATTTCCTCCTGGCGATGGGCCTGATTCTTCTGCTAGCCTGTTTGTATGAAGGTTAAGCTGGTTTACTCAGGGGTTGACCTGGATTTGGAATTTGTTGTTGCTATGGTTACCACTGTGCATCACAGGCTTTAAACATGTCTAGCATTTCTTCGTGCGTAGAGTTGGGATTTGATTGCTAGAAGATTTTCTTACTGTTTCTGCTCCTCCTTCAGCTTTTGGTCTTTTCTGTGTACCTTTGCCTCAGAGGGGGTCTGTCTCTTGACCTCCCCCCAGTAGATGGCTGCTATCAGCTTGGTGGTAGAGGATAGGTTAAGATTCTCAATTTTCCTCATCCACTCAATCTTGGGCAGGCACTGAATCCTAGGGTATCAAAATAGGGTTTTCTCAGTGATCCTGTCACTACAAGTAGCAGATGAATTCAGCCTTGTCAAGTTGAGAGTCTTATGCAGGAGTTTCCTGCCCCTTCCCCCAAGATTGGAGAACTCTGATGGTCTCAGACTATTTTTTGTCCTTTTCACGGGCTGCCTTGGGGTTTTATTCTCCTACTTTTCCCTTAGCCACCACAGGTCTTCATCTGTGACTGGGAGGGTGACAGTAACAAGATTTTCTCCCCTTCTCCCATGGCTTAAGGCTTCGTTTCCATAGAGGAAAAGGGTCCTGACCATGCTTTGGGGCTTTTCCACAGTGATAGCCTCTCCCTTCACCCGAGGATCCCTGGGGCTCGGTCACTGTGGGGTTCGGGGCCCAGCAGAGTGGCACGTGGATGCATTCTGGCTCACTCGCCTGGAAGCTCTCCAGACCTCATCCTTCCGGGTTTTTATGCAGGCTCCATTACACATAATGGGTTAAACCGCTGGCTGTTGGTGTTGCTGGTCCCTCTTCCCTCCCTAGTAATCTAGGATTGAGACTGAAAGTTGCAACTCTTTGCCTGTGGTTGGTTCCCTTAGCATTCAGTCCCCTCATCTTTAGGGCATCCCCCCAAGTCACCTCATTCACATAAACTCAGCTGTGGCTGAACAGGGCTTATTTATGAATGAATAACAAGACGCATTTCACCTTTATGGCTCTGGATCGGCTTCAGAAGCTAAGGACAGAAGACCACATATCATTAAAGAGCCACTCCCCTTGCTCTTGCTGCTTAGGAAGTTCCCAGGGCGTGGGGGAGCTATTGAGCTAGGAACCATAGACAAAACTAAAATATATGCTTATTAGGAATCACAATACTTCAGATACATAATGTGTTTAAACTAGACATAGTGTTAGTTTGTTTGCTAGGGCTGCCCTAGCAAATACCACGGGCTAGGGTGGCTTAAAAATAGTAGACATTTATTTTCTATAGGCTGGAAGTCTGAGAACAAGTTGTTGATGGCGTTGTTTCTTGACACCTGTCCTTGACTTGCAAGGGGCTGCTTGCAGGTGGCTTCTTCCAGTGTCTTCACATGACCTTCCTCTCTGCGTGTTTGTGTTCTAATCTCTTTTTTAAGGACACCAGTCATATTGGATTAAGGATCACCCTAATTGCCCCATTTAATTTAACTACCTCTTTTCAGACCCTGTCTCCAAGTATACTCATATTTTGAGTTACTGGGAGTTAGTACTTCAACATATTCATTCATGAGTGGACACAGTTCAGCCCCGAATGCCAAAAAAAAAAAAAACAACAGTGGGAAATGTAGCAGTTTCCGTGATGATAAACAGTTCTGTACTTTTGCTTGCCTGTATGGTGGCTGCTAGTCACCTGTGGCTGTTGAGTATACAAAATATACCCAAGGGGATTGAGAAGCTGAATTTTTTACTCCGGTTGGTTTTGAGCACTTCACATTTACAGCCACATGCACCTAGTGACTAACATTTGGACAGTACAGATCTCAACCAATGTCTTCGTTTGACGAACATAGAACTGAAGATCAAAACAGTTGAGAGACTGATCTGATGCCACACAAATAATGATTGAAATAATTGCAAAGTAGGCTGAGTTTTCACATTCTTGATGGGTTTTTCTACCTACAGATTGTAAAATAAAACCTAGAGAAATAAAATGTAAAACATTCCCATTTTTGTTCTTTTTCCTTTTATAAAGACAGGGTAATCTGAGGTTACAACTGAGGAATTTTCAACATATGTGTTTTAGAAATATTCAAGATCATTTTCTCTGCTCTTTAATTTTTAAGAGGTTTGATACTTGCATATATCAAATGTTTAAATTAGTTTAATAAGACTTTTGTTGTCAGATTGTAAAGTCTGTTTAAATAAAGCTAATGTCTGTAGTGAAAAAATTGGTAGATGGTTTAAAAATCCATATTCAGTTAGGGAAGATGAATCAGTGCATACTTTATCAGAAAATCTGAATCTGAAAACTCATTTCACAAAAGAAGAAATGGGAAGTGCTTTCTCTTTAAAGATAGAAATGGGTTGTTGAATTAATATGTGTTAGTCACTCAATTGTGTCTGACTCTTTGTGACCCGATGGACTGTAGCCTGCCAGGCTCCTCTGCCCATGGAATTCTCCAAGCAAGGATACTGGAGCAGGTTGCCATTTCCTTCTCCAGGGGATCTTCCCAACGCAGGGTTGAACCCGGGTCTTCTGTATTGCAGGCTGATTCTTTACTCTTTGAGCCACCAGGGGAGCCCTGTTCAATCAATAACTTGTTTGATTTTGTCCTTTCCTGTTTGATGAAATTTTTTCTGTAAACTTCAGAAAAAATGTTAGGTTTTCATCTAAAACTAATTTTAGTTAAGAGGGGATTTAAAAGGGAGGGGATATATACTGATCACTGATCATGCTGAGGTTTGACAGAAAACAACAAAATTCTGTGAAGCAATTATCCTTCAATTAAAAATAAATAAAATTTTAAAAGATGAATAAATAAAACTAATTTTAGAATTACAGAAAAATTGCAAAAATTGCACAAAGAATTTCCATATACCCTCACCCAGCTTAATATAATTTTCAAAACCAAGAAATTAGCATTGATACAATATTACTAACTAAACTACAGATCTTAATTTTCACCAATGTCTCTTTTATGTTCTAGGAACCCATCTGGATCCCACATTGTATTTAATTATTTCTTCTAAGTCTTCTCCATTCTGTTTCTCAGACTTACCTTTTCTTGACACTTTAGAAGTGTGCCAATCAGTTTTTTTGTAGAATGTTCCTCAGTTTGGGTTTATATGTTTTTTCAAAATTGGAATGATGGTTATGCATTTTTGGAAAGAATGACACAGAAATGATCTACTGATATGTATTCTTACTGGTGATGAGCTTTGGAAATATTGATTGAAACGATGCTTTCTTTTATACTATATATATTAAGATTACTATACAATATCAATCCACCAAAACATTTGCTCTGTGATGCAAATAACTTCTCAAAAGCTAAAATTCTGATTAAAGACAGCTATTATCATTACTAGTTAGTTAATGGGATGAGATTAGTAGAATTTCACTAATAGGAGTAAGTTGTTCAGTAAGGAGAAAGAGAAGCCACCTTTTTTTCTTTGAAATTAAGTAATTCTTTTTTCATTGGAAAGTTAAGAAAGGAATTATTGAGAGGGACCTTCTCACTTAACAGAATTGTGTTTGTAATAGAAAATTGTCTTTGTTGAGATACTTAACTCTGGGTAACTTAACAAGTAGAACATAAAATGAGGAAAAAGTGATTGGTTTAGTTTTGTTCTATAAGTGACACTGGAATTCTATCAGAGTTGTTAGTACCAAGTTCAGTTTATTGCAGCAGATTTTTTTATTGGGGGCATTTAAAAACTCTGAATAAAATAAAATAAATCCACTTGATTTACTTATTAAATAAATCAATTTCAAAAGAAATACNACTGGAATTCTATCAGAGTTGTTAGTACCAAGTTCAGTTTATTGCAGCAGATTTTTTTATTGGGGGCATTTAAAAACTCTGAATAAAATAAAATAAATCCACTTGATTTACTTATTAAATAAATCAATTTCAAAAGAAATACTTATATTTATTTATTTAATAGGTTCTATTCACTAGGAGCATTTAAATGAAATATTTGTGTTTTTATTCTTTGTGGGTAGTCTTTGAAACATTTTTGAATTATAAACTGAATCTTAGGACTGAGTACTGCTGTCTCTTTAAAGTAACAACAATCGGTGTAATGGGTGGAATTTTCTTCTTTTACTTTAGTTCAGCAATCAGCAAACACTGGGAGGCTGAACTGGCCACCCTCAAAGGAAACAATGCCAAACTCACGGCAGCCCTGCTGGAGTCTACTGCCAATGTGAAACAATGGAAGCAGCAACTCGCTGCCTATCAGGAGGAAGCAGAACGGCTGCACAAGCGGGTAAGTGCAGGGCCGCTCCCCGTAAGGACTGACAGCCAGCAGATTCAGCACAGGGACCTCTTCTGGAGATGTTTGTTGGTTATCAAAACATATATGTGGGTTTATTGGTTAAGAAAACAATTTTTCTGCAGTTTCCTGAGAATGAAGGAATTTAGACCGCTTTGGAGTCCAAACACCCAATTTCACATTCCTGTTTTTCCACTTGTTAGCTGTCTGACCTTTGGTAACTTATTCCCCTCTTTCTGCTCAGTATTCTTATCTGTAAAATGGGCACAATAACATAGACTGTACAACTCCTGAGAAAATTGAGATACAGAACTGACATGTAATTACACTGAAGCAATTATAATGCTTTTATTATTTTACTTTATTTCTTAAAGAACAATTTGAAAAATACAGGTAGAAAAGTCTTTATAAAAATTAAAGATAATAGCTTTAATTAGAAATATGGGGCAATAATACAAATATGGGGCAGTAAAAGAAAAATTAGTATCAAGAGACCAAACAATTTATTATAAAGAATTTTTTAATCCAAAGTATATGCACTCACCCAACAGGAAGCCAATGCCACTAGTTTCTGTTTTTAAAAATGATTTTGAAGAAGTGAACTCCTTCCTAGACATTAGGAAATGGGCTGAGTATCATAGCAGAATTTGAGGAGTATAAGATGGCCAGGATGACAGGGGAGGTAAGATTGAAGTTAAATAGAGACAGGAGGGAGAGTAAGAACCTGAGTAAATACCTTTCTATCCTAAGTTTAAACTTAATTCATGAGGGGAAGAGGGAATTTGTTGTTTAATGAGGATAGTGTCCCATCTTGCAAGATGAAAAGCTCTGGAGATCTGTTTCACAGCAGTGTGAATATACTTAATGCCACCGAAGTGAAAGGGAAGTCGCTCAGTCATGTCGGAATCTTTGCGACCCCATGGGCTGTAGTCTACCAGGCTCCTCCATCCATGGGATTTTACAGGCAAGAGTACTGGAGTGGGATGCCATTTCTTTCTCCTGCGGATCTTCCCGACCCAGGGATTGAACCCCTGTCTCCAAATACCACCTACCTGTATGTTTAAAAATGGTTAAGAGGATAAATTTTTACTATGGTTTTCATTGTGTGTGTGTGTGTGTGGTTTTTTTTACCACAATTAAAAAAAAACAACTTAGGATAATTGACTTATAATCTGAAAAAATATTCATTGAGGAGCTATCCTTTTTATGTATTCCCTGACCCTGAGAGTTTTTTGCTTTAAGTACTCAATTGAATTTTAAGAATTTACGAAACAAAGTATTTTTATTTACTCACATAATTTCCAGTGCTCTTCTTTCCTTCCTGTAGATCTGAATTTCCATCAGGTATCATTTCTCTTCATTCAGAGTAACCTTCTTTTGGATATTTTTGTACTTCAAGTGCACTGGCCACAAATTCTCTCAGCTTTTGTATAAATGTATGTGTATAGATAGAGAGATTTTTATCTTTACTACAGGTTGTGTTTTCCTATTTGTTCATATGTCTAGTCATTTTTTTAAATATGAATTTATTTTAATTGGAGGTTAATTACTTTACAGTATTGCATTGGTTTTGCCACAGGTATACACATGTTCCCCATCCTGAACCCCCCTCGCCCCTTCCCTCTCCGTACCATCCCTCTGGGTCACCTCAGTGCACCAGCCCCAAGCATCACGGTAAATGAGATGATGTTATAGAGCCCATAGCTTCTGTTATCTGCCTCTGAGTATTCAGTGTTCATTTTTGTTTGAGCAAGNCCCCTTCCCTCTCCGTACCATCCCTCTGGGTCACCTCAGTGCACCAGCCCCAAGCATCACGGTAAATGAGATGATGTTATAGAGCCCATAGCTTCTGTTATCTGCCTCTGAGTATTCAGTGTTCATTTTTGTTTGAGCAAGCAGTGAAATTACTGGTAGCGTGTCGCCATCCCTTAGTATCTGATGGGGATTGGTTCTAGTGTGCCCCCCGCTGCCCCACCTCACAGGAAGTAAAATCCATGAATGCCCAAGTCAAGTGGCACATGTCTCAATGCTTATGTCAAGTGGCCTAACACAGTCATCCCTTTGTATTCATGGGTTCCCCATCCCCCATGAGTATAGAGGGCTGGCTGTACTTTGAAGTCTTGGAGGTGTAAACTTCTGCTTTAGCATTTGGTTTATTTCTATTTTGTTCTTAATTCAAGGGGATTTTTTTGAGTCCTTGGAAATCTTCATTTCTAAGGCATAATCCTCCTGGGGTTTCAGTGGGAAGCTTGAAGTGCTTACTAAGAAACCCAGTTTGGTGTTGACGCTAACCTCAAAGTGTCTTCTCAGTGGTGAACACACCACACCTTAACGCTTTTTCATTCTTCCAGCATTTCTCCCACACCCCCGAACCCCTGTGATTCCTACTTTTACATGTTTACTTCAGAAGTCAGCCGAAGATTTGAAGGATGTCTGTATGCTTTTTAAGAGGTCTTTTTTTCATACAGTTCCCTGAATTTGGATTTGCTTCAATTGTTCTAAGGCATCCCCAACTCCTCAGACTTCTTTGGAAAAATAAGAGCTCAGATTTTTGCTTGCATTCTAGTCAGGCAGTGCGGCCGAACCGCACGGCGCCTTCAGGCAAAAAGACGTGTAAATGTGTGTCTCACTCAGTGCGGTGCTTCCTTTCAGTCTTTTGCCCAATTTGGTCACTCACCAGGGCCTTCTAACAGTTGATGTTTACATTTTGCCCATGATTTTGTTGTCTGGGTGAGAGTTAATCCAGTAAAAAATACTCCAGCCTTATCAAGACTGGAACTGCTCGTGAGGAATGTATTGCCTAATGCACAAAGAAAACTAATATATATTAGACAATAGGGGAAAATTCCCAGGATTTTTGAACAGATGTTCAGTGTCGTGGACCAGAAGACTGGAAAGCCTGAGCACTGAGGAGGTGGAAATGGCTTTCTAGAGAAGGGCATTCTAAGCTCAGTACTGGGGGGTTGGTTACTTCTGAATGGTTTTCAAAGGTAAGAGAAGACATTCTAGTTAAATCAACAAGATGGGTATTAGCATGGTTTGTTGAAAGTTCATACATACTAGGTGTCTTGAGCAATGAGATATTTACATAGTTTGCAGCTAGCTTTTGGGGGACTGAGAGGTTAGATTTGAGGCTGTGAGAAAGATGAGCCATTGAGAGGCTTTTAGTGGGGCAGTCACACAGTGAAAGATGGGTGTTAGCAGTTTTCAGAAGACATAAAAATAGACAAAGGATATAATTAGGTCCAGTGGCAGGCCATTGGTTTTGTTTATACCTGTATAACAAGGGTCTTTGCAAGGCTTTTAGAGCATGAATAGAAACCAAGAAAATGATATGAGAGGAGAGTGACAGAATGTGGTGTTAATTCACCATTTGGAAAATGTGAGGGAGAGAGATTTGCTGTTTCCTTAATAGTCTACAATTTATTGTATTCTAACCAATCAAAATGTATGAGCTCCTGACATGTAGAGGATTTTGATAAGGTGTGTGTTTTTATGTTGACTTCTGTCTGTTTTGACTAATTTTGGATGGCATAGCTTTAGAGACAGTGCCCTTCTCTGTTCTTAAAAAAAAACAGCAAGTGCCCATTAAAAGAAGTTAAGTACTGCATAGAGAACTCTTCTCTGCTGTAAGAGACCCTACTGATGTAAGATATTCTAGTATCAAGTGATTTAAGTTGTATTTTAAGCATATCTTTTCTTCCAGATTCCTTTACATTTTAGAAATGTATTTGAATATTTTCTCACTTCTGCAAGGCCAGTTTTCAGAACCCATATTTAATTTAAAGTCTACAGATGGAGGGCAGATGACTGGTTTTGAATTTGTTTTCAGAAAATGTTTTTAAAGAAGACTTATTATAGGGGTTTTCTGCTGTCATTAATCACTTAATTTAAGATTTCCTAACTTTTTCATGACCAAGTCTAGCTATCTTCTTTGGTCTTTTTCCTTAGTCCTAAATTGATATTTTTAAAGAATCAATTCTGCTCGTTCTACCCTGTCTTAATATTTCTCAAAGTTAATTTTCATGTATCGATTCAAAATTCATTATACACCTATGAAGGACTTACTGTGTGTCTTCAGCAAGAAATCCTGTGAAATTGTCACGATTTAGTTTATGTTCTCATTTGATTTTAGGTGACTGAGCTTGAATGTGTTAGTAGCCAAGCAAATGCTGTGCATACCCATAAGACAGAACTAAATCAGACAATACAAGAGCTGGAGGAGACCCTGAAGGTGAAGGAAGAGGTAATTGGCTACTTCTTACTCATCTGTAATCTCACTAAAATATGTGTACAGTATTGGAGTCTATATCTGATTTAAGGGTATTTCATGCAGTAAGGTTGTGGGGTGTTTTTAGGATGAAATTTGTCTGAGTGATACGAACTATGGTGAGGCAGTCAGACTGAGATACTGCCTCTTTTCTTCTGTATGAGAGTTGCATTCATATAATCAACAGAAAACCATTAGAAGTTAAATGAATTTTACAAGCTGTTGCTTTTTCTAGTTTCCAGTCAAAAGATTTAATACCTCAGGAAAGCGTTATATCCACAAAGCTTGAAGCAATCTTAAAATGTTCAGATTGCTATTTCTAAGCAGTGCTGTACCAAAGCCACTGCGTTGACTTGCTTCAGATTATTCTGTGCTAGACAGCATACCCATTAAGATGAAT
>SJYV01001195.1:0-16817 GCA_006410875.1 Neotragus pygmaeus | reverse complement strand
TTCTCAGATCAGAGCTGATGAGAATCCTGGGCCAGATACAGCAAGTGAATGCTCCCTTGGCATCAGAACAGCATATCTGATTCTCTCCCTTCTACAACAATAAAGGAGCTGGCCTATTGACAAGCTCGGCAGCTTAATTAATTGGGAAGTCCCTTTGGGTGTGAATGCTGGCAGCAGGAGCATCTCAAGACCTGAAAATAACTGCTTTGGAAATGCTAAGGTGTTTGCAGACTCAGGGAACAACCCTGCCTTACGCAGACTCAGATACCACATGATGGCATGCAGGTTCCTCCAGGAAACTTGAGATAGGTTTGGAGAAAAATGTGGCTTCAAGCCCGTGTAGCCATTCTTCGAGAGAACTACCACCAGTCAGAGCTGGAAGCGATGTTCAGTCCTGAGAACATCAGAACCTACTGGAGGGCTTCTGATATCACGGATTTAAGGTCTCCACCCTCTAGAGAGTTTGCTTTAGTAGGTTTAGGGTGAGACTCAGGAGTCTGTGCTTCTCACACACTCCCAGATGCCACTGGGTCCACACCTGACTTTGAATAGAGCTGACTCATTGGAAAAGACCCTGATGCTGGGAAAGATTGAAGGCAGGAGGAGAAGGGGACAACAGAGGATGAGAAAGCTGGATGGCATCACTAACTCAATGGACATGATTTTGAGCAAACCCCGGGAGATCGTGAAGGACAGGGAAGCCTGGCGTGCCGCAGTCCATGGGGTCACAAAGAGTTGGACAAGACTTAGTAACTGAACAACAACAACGATATACTAAACTGATAAAGGTGGTATTTTATTAAGGGGCTCAAATTGTATCATATACTTATTAGAGTCATTCAATAAGAATATAAAGATGAGTTCCAATTGATGCAAAATCTTTAACTACTCAGAGGTCATGGGGGAAAGTTGCAGGTTTCTGATAGCTTCAGGATCCAAATTATTCCTGTCTTATGTTTCCCCTGCACACACAAATCGGTAGTTGCAAACAGGTGTGTATGTGTTATATAGGTACACACACACATACACAGGTAAATAATGGTTTTCCAGCTTGCCCTGCACTCTCAAGGCTCAGCAGTAAAGAGAAGTAGCAGAAAGAGCTTTGTTCTGAACAAAACAGACCCACCTGGCACCAGATGTCACCTTGGCAGTGCTCTCCAAAGTGTCAGATTTGATCATTAACATGTAGGAGCATGGGTGTAGAACTTGCTTTTAAAAAAAAAAAAAAAGATTAGATAAATTATGCCTTAAAAATGAGACTCTGGCAAGCTAATCTCTCTGAGCTGCTGGTTCCCTAACAACTAGTGGTACTAAAAAAACATCTACCTCATAAGGTTTTTGAAGAGATCAAAGGAGATAATCTATGTAAAGCAGTTTTCAAACCATAAAATCCACTGCTCATGTGATCCTTCTGTCCTGAAGGCAAATGTCCTTACTCCTTCAAAGACCCGGGCTGGTTTATAAGGTAACATGGGTTTCAACCAATGGCTACAGATTAGAACCACCTGCCGGCCCCACCCAGACCAACTGAGCTAGAATCACTGGGATGAACTTCAGTATTTTTTTTTAAACACTCTCCAGGGGATGCTAATGAATAAGCAGGATTACGCCATATTTCCTCCCAAGTTCCATACAAACCCCTGCCAGGCTGCTCCCATTGCTTCTGCAGGGCCACTAGCAACAAAAGAGAGAGAGGATAAAATATCCCTAACCAGACCCTGGCTTTTTCACCACTATTGGCCTAAAAGGGGCAGTGGTGTGGGTATTAATCATCATAGCTACTAATTCTGGAGCATCGATACACGCTGTGTGGCATCACGGCTGTGGCATCACCGCATCACACATGCTATAGGATTAACATACAGTATCCCTTTTAATCCTCCCTGTACCCAAGTGAGGTAGGTATTACGCGTGCCCATTTTTACAATAGCTTTGAGATAAAATTCACACATACAATTCAGTCCACTTAAACTGCACAGTTCAATTGCTTTGAGTAGATTTGCAAAGTTGTGCCGCCATCACAATTAACTTTACAGCGTTCTCATCACCCCCAAAAGAAACTCCATACCTTTGAGCCATAACTCCAACTTCTCCCATCTCCCCCGACCTTAGGCACCAGGGAACCAGCTCTCCTTCTTGTCTCTATAGATTTGCCTCTTCTAGACATCTCATCACAATGAACTCACGCAACATGTGGTCTCTGGAGACAGGCTTCTTTCACGTAATGTTTGCAAGGTCCATCCACATTGTGGTACGTACTTTATCCCTTTTTATGGCCAAATAATATTCCATGATATGGACATGGAACGTTTTATTTATCCATTCATCAGCTAATGGATATTTGGGCTGTTTCCACTTTTGAGATATTGTGAACACTCCTGTATAAGTTTCTGTCTTAATTTTTCTCGATCACATATACCTAGGAGTGGGATAACTGGGTCATAGAGAGAAGGAAATGGCAACCCACTCCAGGATTCTAGCCTGGAGAATCCCATGGACAGAGGAGAGCGGCTACAGACCACTGGGTTGCAAAGAGTCAGACACGACTGAGGGACTAACGCACTTTCATTTCATGGTAACACTATGTTTAGCCTTTTGAGGAACTGCTAGATTGTCTTCCAAAGCATCTGCACCATTTTACATTCCCAACAGCAGTGTATGAGGATTACAACTTCTCCACATCCTTACTAATACTTGTCATTATCTGTCCTTTTCATTACAGTTATCCTAGTGGGTGTGAAGTGGTACCTCATTGTGGTTTTTGATTTGCATTTCTGTGATGGCTAATGATGTTGAGCATCTTTCCATGTGCTTATTAACTATTCATATATCTTCTTTGGAGAAATGTGTATTGAGATACTTTCTCCATTTTTTAAATTAGGTTATTTGTCTTTTAATTAGAATTTTAATCATTCTTTATATATTCGGGATGCAAATCTTTTATCAGGTCTATAATTCTCAAAAGTTCTCATTCTGTGGATGATCTTTTCACTTTTTGTCCTTTGAAGCACAACAGTCTTTAATTTTGATGATGTCCAAGTTGTTTTTCATTGCTTGTACTTTTGGAGTCATATCTCATCCAAGGTCACATAGATTTGTGGCTTTTTCTTCCAAGAGTTTTATGGTTTTAGCTCTTACAACAGGTCTTTGATCCAATTTGAGTTAATTTTTGTATCTGTTGTGAGAAAGGGAGGAAGCTAAAGCTCAATGTCTAGTAACCTCTCTAGAGCCAGACTGTTCCAATCAGCAGTCCTGCTTGGCTACATGGCTTCCAAAGAGCCAGGGTTCTGTACTGGGGTTGGTTTTGGGGAGAGACAGGGAGCAGGGGCATGGAGGCAAGCCACAAAGGAAGCTGTCCCCCAGGGCAGGCACGTGCACCATACTTAGCAGAGGGACAGTACAGTCAAAAAGCAGGGCACAGCCAATGAGCCCCCCAGAGGCCAGCACGTGCACAGGTTCTCAGCCCATCAACCTCATCCCAAGTCTCTCTGCAGCCAGTCCGAATCTGCTCCAATGTCCTTCTAGGTCTCTGAGTCAAGCTCTCCTGAAGTTGTCTTGTATCTTTGGGGCACAGCAGAGGGGAAAGAGATCTGGCTGGTTTCAGAGTTGACCTCCCTGGCAGCTGAGGTGGTAAAGAATCTGCAGGAGAACCAGATTCAGTCCCTGCGTCAGGAAGATCCCCTGGAGAAAGGAATGGCAGCCCACTTCAGAAATCTTGTCTGGAGAATTCCATGGACAGAGGAGCCTGGCAGGCTACAGTCCATGGGGTCACAAAGAGTCAGACATGATTGAGCAACTAACACTTTCACTTTTGCACTTTCAGAATTGTTCAGCCAGAGGAGGACCCGCGAGGGGACTCAGTTTCCCAACTCTGAGTCCATGTTGCCAGCAGGTCTGGGGACACCAACATAAGATGACCAGCGTTGACAGGGCTGCTAAAAATACCGAGGATTCTTGGGAAACTAGCAATGCCCTTAACACCTCAGGAAATGAGATAAGAGGTCACTCAGGGCAACTTAGTGGAGACCTGAGGATTGAAAGGCCTTTTCATTCACAGTTTGCGATGGTAACTAAAACTCTGGCTGCGTTTAAACAACATAAACAACCAGAAACCGGAAGGTCAGCTTGCCTCTCTGAAACCCTGGTCATGGATACAACACATTGGAAAGACCCCTGCTGTCAGAAACTCCAGTGTGATTCACTGCAAGTGGTCTCAGTCCCTAGTAAAGGTGATGTAAGGGTGTGATGACTATAGTCAGGCTATCTTTACACACAGTACCTCGCTTTAAGTTCACCATGAAATTTCAAGAGTTTTAGTTTCCTCCTTTTGCAGACAAGAAAACTATAGTCAAAAAGATCAGATGACTTGTCCAAAGTTGTAGGCGATGGAGCCAATTCTGAAGCCAGAAAAGCTCTTTCTAGGCCCAAGAAGCAGCCCGTTTGCTTGGGCAGCCAGGTTGCTGCCCTACTCCCCTGACACCTGGACACCTCCAAACACTCAGGCCTCTCACCACTTCCAAGGGTAAAATACCACAAGCAAATAAAAGTCCAAGAATCAAGTTTTGAATCAATGATAAAAACTAACTTGCCCGATTGACTCATTTGAAAAATCGTTGCAGTCATGTCTTACATTTGTTGTGTATCTTCTTAAGCACCAGGCATTATGTGAAGCCCTTCTTTACCTGCATTAGTTCACTTAATTATACAGCAACACTGGAAGGTAGGAGCTATTATTATCCCCATCTCAAGGCAGAGATCTAAGAAGGCAGCACGGGACTCCTTGAACTTTTCAGAAGTGTCTGATTTCTGCTAAGAACATACAGATCTAGCCATGTCCCCACCACCACCTCACCAAGGGGCCTGGTGCTAGGATAACATGCTTTTGACATTAAAAAAGAAGTTTGGAATCAAAACTGCAATGAGATATCACCTCACACCAATCAGAATGGCTATCATCAAAAAATGCACAAACCTCAAATGCTGGAAAGGGTGTGAAGAGAAGGGAACACTACTATACTAGTCAGAATGAAATTGGTACTGCCACTACGGTGAACTGGAGAAGGCATTGGCACCCCACGCCAGCACTCTTGCCTGGAAAATCCCATGGACGGAGAAGCCTGGGGGGGCTAGAGCCCATGGGGTCGCTAAGAGTCAGACGCGACTAAGCGATTTTCACATACATATATTTATCTGTAAGCCATTTGAGTTCGTTTTGTGGTTCAGCTGGTAAAGAATCTGCCTGCAATGCAAGAGACCTGGGTTTGATTTCTGGGTTGGGAAGATCCCCTGGAGAAGGGAAAGGCTACCCACTCCAGTATCCTGGCCTGGAGAATTCCATAGACTGTATAGTCCATGGGGTCGCAAAGAGTCGGACACAACTGAGTGGCTTTCACTTTCACTATGGAGAACAGTATGGAGGTGCCTTAAAAAGCTAAAAATAGAGCTACCACATGACCCTGCAATCCCACTCCCGGGCATATATTCAGAGAAAAACACGACCCGAAAGGACACATGCACCCCAATGTGCACTGCTGCACTGTTTACAATAGCCAAGATACGGAAGCAACCTAAATGTCCATCGACAGAGGAATGAATAAAGATGTGGTACATACATGCAATGGAATATTACCCAGCCATTGGAAAGAATGAAATAACACCATTTGCAGCAACATGGATGGACTTTTAAGAGTGTCATACTGAGTGAAGTGAGTCAGACAGAGAAGGAGAAATATCATATGACATCCTTTATATGGGGAATCTAAACAGAAATGATACAAATGTACTTACAAAACAGAAAGAGACTCACAGACTTAGAAAATGAACTTATGGTTGCTGCGGGAAAGGGATAGTTAGGGAGTTTGGGAAGCTATATTCAAAGTGGATAACCAACAAGCACATGGAACTCTGCTCAAAGTTATGTGCCTGCCTGGAGGGGAAGGGGATTTGCAAGAGAATGGATATATATATATGGCTGAGTCCCTTCGCTGTTCACCTGAAACTACCACAACATTATTAATTGGCTACACCCCAATAGCAAATTGAAAGCTTAAAGTTTGAAAAAAAAAGTTTGGAACCTTGTGAACGCTCAGGTTATGGTATAAAATAAGAGTAAATACCACAGGGGCCAAAGTTAAACACGTGCATGGCTATCTTTAGCTATCACTCATTCGCCCTCAAATTCAATGATTAAAGTCGGAGAGGGGCAGGGAAGTTAACAGCTTTGGAAAATGTGCTAACAAAGAGCGACAGAACTAAAGTGGAAACTTAGGATTTCAAAGATGAGTTGGGAGATTCTGTTCCAAGAAGGGACAGATTGGATCTCTCTGCCAAGCAAGTACGAGACAGAAAAAGCATCTGAGTCAGAGGGAATAAGGCCAACGCTATTCCAAAGAGCCACAGATTAAAAACCAATTATGCAAGGCTTGCGAAAAAATGTCAGTGGGCTGCCTTTATGGTTTAAATCACTAAAAACACAAGCATGCTTAGGCCAACATTTACCCAGCACATCAGCTGGTTTGGGGCAATTTTTTGCTCAGGCTAAACATGGATGAACATTTTGGTCTTTTTGGTGAGGAAGCTCTTAAGAGTGAGCACACTTTCCAAGATCTCACAATGGTTCATTGATTCAAAGTTCCACTTCTTCCAAAGGGGAAAACCTTCTAAATGTTCTCAAGGGTCCCCTAAAGAAGTTGGGAAGCAACCAATGTGAAATCAACAAACAGGTAAGTCTCTTCTCCTGCTTTCAAGATGGTGAGGATAAGGATCTAGTCACCACATGGATTCTGCTGGAAAGGCAGACCATGATGGAATGAAGACACTGATTCCTAGGGAATCAGGAGAGTACAAGAACTACAAACAGAAAGTCAGGTTCCCAAATGTACCCAAGTATCCCTGGGCCCTCTAAATACACAGATTCCCTGGACCCTCAGAGATTCTGAGTACCTGGGCCTAAGGTTGGGTCTGGGAATCTGGATTCATAAGAAGCTTTCCAAGTGGTTTTGATGATCAACCAAGTTTGGGAATGGCTGGTTTGATTTTCATTGTGTCCTCTTGCCTGTAGCCTGAAGTCTCTTATGCTCACAAACAGAAAAAAAAAAAAGGACAAATGCCTGGAGGTGAGAACTGGGAGATATAGAAACTAAGGGACGGAAAGTTTAAGTGACTTGCCATGTCGATACAGCTAGTTAATGTTCAAACCACCAAGCATGTCTTAACACACAATCTATAGACCAGGTGGGCTTCCCTTGTGGCTCAGATGGTAAAGAATCTGCTTGCAGTGATGCAGAAGACCCAAGTTCAATCCCTAGGTTGGGAAGATCCCCTGGAGAAGGGAATGGCTACCCACTCCAGCACTCTTGCCTGGAGAATTCCATGGACAGAGAAGCCTGGCAGGCTACAGTCCATGGGGTCACAACTAGGTGGATATGACTGAGCAACTAACACTTTCATAGGCCAGGCACTGTCCACTGTCTGGTGGAAATAAAAAGGAAGGAATGAAGGTGTAGTTAGTCCCCGTCCTTGGAATCTAAACACAGGACACAAGCTCAAAAGCAGACTGGTGACAGGGTGTGAAATGGGCTGGGTAGAAGGCAATAGGGGGCAGTGGGGACTGCGGAGAAAATCACGTGCCAACACAGTGAGCGTCTGCTACTCAGTTCCAGCTTCCTGGTACATATAAGGCTGTTGGCCTAGAGGGGNACAAGCTCAAAAGCAGACTGGTGACAGGGTGTGAAATGGGCTGGGTAGAAGGCAATAGGGGGCAGTGGGGACTGCGGAGAAAATCACGTGCCAACACAGTGAGCGTCTGCTACTCAGTTCCAGCTTCCTGGTACATATAAGGCTGTTGGCCTAGAGGAGCCACATATTCTGGGTTTTTCAAAGCCAAAAAGTCCACATTTCCTGGCTTTTAAATATAGCAACTCTTTCAATTAAAAAAAAAAAAAGAAGGAAGAAAAAAACCCACACGGTGAAGGCCAAACAAGATTCATCTGTAGGCTGACNCAACCATCTCATCCTCTGTCGGCCCCTTCTCCCGCCTTCAGTCTTTCCCAGCATCAGGTCTTGTCTAGTGAGTCAGCTGTTCACATCAGGTGGCCAAAGTATTGGAGTTTCAGCTTCAGTATCAGTCCTTCCAATGAATATTCTGAACTGTTAGGCATTACTGTAAATGCTTTGCATGAACTTCCTAAGGGTCATGGCAGCCTGATGACATAGTTCTTAGTATCCTCTCTCTACTGATGAGGAAACTGAAGCACAAAACAATGAAGGGTATTCAGCTGGTAGGGTTAGTAATTGCGGTTTGAATCCAAACAGCATACCTCAAGCCCATGTACTGTACACAGTAGAGAAGAAGACATTATTTTCTGCAGACAGACCATGAACATGGAACGAAGTATAAATGAGATAATACTGAAAGATAGGACTTTCCTGGTGGTCCAGTGGCTAAAACTCAGCGCTTCTACTGCTATGGGTCCACGATCGATCCCTGGTTGGGGAATTAATAGCCCACAAACTGCAGAGTAACACACACCGAAAAAAAAAAACAACAAAACAGAATGAATGGTGACCACCTGTCGAGGAGACATTGGTGATCTGAAAGGACCTGTGGACCAGTGTGGTAGTGGTCATTGCATGCCAGGGCTTGAGAGGGTCCAACATATATGCATCTGCTGATGCCCGTCAGAGGGACAAGCCTAGTAACACATGGGGAAGACTTGGCAGACCCTTAGACATGATTCACAGCAATGGCCCCAGTCTTCATTATTGTCCTCTCCATGTGGACTAATTGTTTCTTATGGATGACTGGAGAAGGCCTGCAACTACTCTCCTGACCTCTGGATCTTTGTCAAAGGCTCACACAACAACCCCAGGTTTTGAAGAGCTCCCCTGTAATCTTTCTCTGGGCTTTCCAAGGCACATCAAATCTCTAGTGGAAAAGAAACCCCTCTGGGCCAATATCTGGCTGTCTGTTTCTGGTATCTTAGTTTTTTGACCCATAGTTTAGAACTAATTTTCATGTATTTAATTTTGCTGTTTCTTCCAAGTTCTATTTGAGGACTATGAAGCCAAGTCTAACAACAGAAGCTGTCTAAGATGTTTCAGGTTTATTAGTCAGTTATTCAAAGAAACAGAATTAATGAGACATTTTCTATCTATATTTATGTGTGTGAAGAAAGTTTATCTTGAGGAATTTAATTCCCTATTTATGCAGGCTTAGAAATTCCACAATGTCCTGTCTACAAGGTATAAATCCAGGAAAGCCAGTGATATAATTTAGTCCCAGTTTGTAGGCCTGTGANCCATAGTTTAGAACTAATTTTCATGTATTTAATTTTGCTGTTTCTTCCAAGTTCTATTTGAGGACTATGAAGCCAAGTCTAACAACAGAAGCTGTCTAAGATGTTTCAGGTTTATTAGTCAGTTATTCAAAGAAACAGAATTAATGAGACATTTTCTATCTATATTTATGTGTGTGAAGAAAGTTTATCTTGAGGAATTTAATTCCCTATTTATGCAGGCTTAGAAATTCCACAATGTCCTGTCTACAAGGTATAAATCCAGGAAAGCCAGTGATATAATTTAGTCCCAGTTTGTAGGCCTGTGAACCAGGGGCTGTGGTGGTGTGAATCTTATTTGAAGAGAAGGAGAAAAGGAGGAGAAATATTCTATCAAAAGCACCAAGTTAAGAAAAATGGGAAGAATTCTTCCTTTCTCTGCTTTTTGTTCCATTTGGGCCTTCAACAGGATTGGATGATTCCCACCCACATTGGGAAAGTTCTTCTATTTTACTAAGTCAACAATTACAGTGTTCATCTCATCCAGAAACACCCTCACACATATAACCAGAAATAATGTTTAATGTGGACGTTCCATACCCAGTCAACTTAGCACATAAAATTAGCTATCTCACTGGGTAGGGCAACATCATGGACTGCTGCATAACACTGTTCACACCATGAAGTCTCAATCACCCTCCCAAATTATCTTTCCCATGGGAAGGGCAGTGCTACCTACCATTGGATCATCTTTCCTAGCAGCACTGTGCAACTTATGACCGTGCAATCCAGCTAAGGGGCCCAGGGACTATGTGGTCCACACACCCTTTAGTGTGTAGATGAGGTAAACACTCAAGGTAGTCAAGGCTAGGGGAGCTGCACTTTCTCATTTGTACAACTCACACATGGAGGGCAGGTGCCGAAATCTCTCAGGAGGCCTCCAGGGAAAGCAGAGGACTTCCAGTCTCACTCTGAATATCTGTGAAGTTTCACAACCTTTGCAGCAGAAATATGAAGTCCTCATATGTTTCTTCCTATAGCAAGAGGAGAAATAACTTGTGGCTGGGGTGGGAACATGAATTCTGGAAAAGAGGAAGGGAAGTGATTTATGCTTGGGCCTTGTAGGTAGTAAAAGATTTTCACAGATAGAAAGGCACAAAGAATACTAAAATCCTGAGACGGGTGGTACCAATCCTAGGAGGCTTCTATGAGTTAGCTTGTTGCCAGTGTTCCCTGGTTGTCCTAAAATGTCTGCAAACTGACCTACTTGCCAAATTTCCAAGTGCAAACCTTGGTTCCTTCACACTGTGCCCAGCCCCCTACTATCTGATCCCAGAGCTCATAAACAATTCCCCTGCATCTCTGCTCTCGTATATCTCCATGTTCATATCTAATACGAAGAACTCGGATTATGCCTGGGAAAGGTGAAGCTTGGATGGCTTCCTGGAAAGAGAGGTAATTGCCCTAGGCCTGGGTAAACTGAATGTGAATTTTTTACAAAGTCCAAGATGACAAGAAACAAAAGATCTGGGTAAAGACCCAAGAAGTAGAGCTAGGCATTGAGGGACAGACACACATATAGAAAGACATAGAAATAGGAGCAGCGATTTCATTACAGCTAGGCCATGGGAAAAGGACAGATTCCCACCAGTAGACCTACCTGAGTGGAATGGCCAATCTCCCTGTCAATTATCGTAGGCCCACCAATGAGAGGTGGGAGGCATAGCCATCGAAATGTCATGAAAGAAGCCCTAGGGTCTGAGTAAGCGCCAGACTAAGCTCCCCACTGGAGAAGTGGCAATCCACTCCACTGTTCTGGCCTGGAGAATCCCAGGGACAGGAATCTGGTGGGCTGTCATCTATGGGGTTGCACAGAGTCAGACACAACTGAGGCGACTTAGCAGCAGCAGCAGTAGCAAGCTCCCTACTGTCTGGTTTGCCCTGTGGGCTTCTATCCACGATTCTCCTGGGTTAGGATTTGACGTGGCGACTCCCTTTCCCAAGATCTCAAAAGGGTAAGTTTTACTTACTTTATGTTTCGCTATCTGCAGTGTGATTTGGGGAGGCAGGTAGATGGTGTGTCCTAATGGATACTTTGACAGACGTGTCTGTCAGCTCCAGGTTGGAAGGCAGAGAAGGTCTCTCAGGAACATCCTGTTGGGTGTTATTCTAACAGGCTGATGAAAATGGAGATTTTCTTTCTTTAATTGTATATCTCGGAGACGCCCTTCCCATTCTTGGTCTTAATGTTTTGTAGTGTTTGTGTCTTACTGTGAGGACAGGGTGGGTGCGGTTGACTGGGTGGTGTGGGGGTCTTGGAGAGTCTGGTGACCTTTGGTCGCCATGGAGCTGATTCTGCCTTGTATTTTGCCTTGCACATTTGGGGTGGATATATCGTTGCCGGGTTGGTTCACATGTTGATCTTGGCCATTTTTGTGACCTTTCTTAACCATTGAGGATGTTTTTGTTGTTTTCCACGTGAAACAAGGAAGTAAGTCTCTGAGCGAGTGTGTGCAGTGTTATGTCAGCTGACAGCCCTTGGCTTCCTTGGTGTTTTGTGTTTTATTTAACTGCATGGCTTTAGGTTTAATATAATTTTTTCTGTTAACTTTTGGAATGGTCTTCTTCACGTGTTTCCTTAAAACGGAACACAAATCCTGAGAGTAAACAGATGGCTTGTTTGGCCTGGGGATCGTTCACGGACCCTAGATATGATCTTCTGTAACCTTAGAAGGCTGTTTTGCATTTTGTGTCTGTTTAAGATCGTTGTATTCAAGCACAAATGTCACTTAATAGATTTGGTTATGTGTGCAGGTTACAAATAAGAAAAAAGCTGTCTCCTGGGCTGTTGCTTTCTTTCAAACCCAGAAGGGATTCAAGCAACCAATGTTTTCCTTTTCCTTTTATTATAGATTATAATGGTTAGGCCTTTTCAAGGCATTGCAATTGTTTGACTTTGCTTAATTGTGTTCTTGGTCGTGTTTCACCAGTATTCTTCAAATAAACGTATTTTCAATGGGCATATTCTGAATTGAATGGTCTAGCTGGGTGCTTGAGTTTGCACAGTCATAGTGGATATGAATGGGCTTCTCTTGTCAGCCAGAATGGATGCTCTTATCATTTTAATTTTACATGTTCCACCCACTGTATTCAATTAAGTTTGTTCCTGGGGCTCCCCAGAACTTTCTTTAAAGGCTTTTGTGTATATATCAATTTAGAGGAAATGAGCTTCACCTCTGAGTTATTTTGTTCATATTCTGGTATTNCTCCCTCCCTCACTACTGGAAATGCATTCCAGGCCCAGAGGCAGGGTGTGGCCACCACAACCAGAGCAGCCCACTCAGAGATGACCCAGCTGGGAAAGGCGGAGACCTCCACGACAATGGAGAGTGCTTGGTGGAGGAGTCCAGCTTTAAGAGGCTACAGAACAAAAAAAAAAAATGGAAGAAGGAAGGAAAGCTCTGGAGAAAGCCAGGGAGCAAAGCTGCCTTGAAAAGGAGTATTGGAAAGGAAAGAAGAACAAAGAGGCAAGAGAGAAGCATCAGCTCTAAAAGTGCCGTAAGTCACAATATAACATGTCCACATGCCCTAGCCAACACACAATCTGGCCACTGGCCATCTACTTGGTCTACTGAATTTGTCTTCATGACACTGACCACTACCTGGCCTTTTATATTGTACGTGAATTTGCTTATTCTCGGATGTCCCCACTCTAAATACATAGTCCAAGAGAAGGTGGGTTTTGTCTACTTGGCTTACGGTTCAGTATCCAGTGTCTGGCCCAGTGGTTGGCACACGGTGGGTGCTTTGCAAGTATCCCTGGACAAACAGACTGCAGGAAAGCAGCTGGCATGAAAATAGTTTCACGTGATGTGTCAATCATATGCTAATAACAACATCAGCATGAAGCACTTTATCATTACAAAACCTGTCCTTTAACTTAATTCCTCCGATTTTCTCTTATGCAACTGCTTTGGGTATTTGAACATGGCCCAAGAGGCTGCTGGCCTCCACAAGGCGGACAGCCCAAGAGCCAGCTGGGATGGAGCTGACTGCACAGCGGCTTGGCCTGTCCGCCCTCTGGGGGCCTGGGAGATGAGACGACTGCAGAACTGCCGGGCTCAGTGCTAATCGGGCCACGTCATCAAAATGATGGAACATTCTGGGATCAGGTTCATCTGCCTCCCCGGCCTGCTAGAGCACTGATTAGAAGCCTGGAAGGCAGGCAGTGAGCACACAGGGCAGCAGAGCATGAGGTTAATGCTTTGGCTGAAAAGCCAGACTGCCTAGGCCTGCTTCCCAGCTGTGCGACCTTGGATGTCCCCAAGACTTGTTGATGGCATCCATACTGTGGGCATAACAATAACAACAGTAATAATAATGACTTCAAGAGGGTTCTCAAGAGGGTTCGGTGAGACGCTTCGCAGAGCATGCCCAGCATTGTGCCAGGTGCACCCCGCCAGTTACAGCAGCAGCGTCTTCCCCATGCAGCTCCCAGCTCTGCCATCCTCCAGCTGTGCAACCCTGCATGACTTGACTTCCTCCTCCCTGGATCTCAACTAACTACCTCTTCTTTTATTTTTTAATTTTTAAATTTTAAAAAAAATGTATTTTGGCCACACCTCTTGGGCTGAGGGATCTAAGTTCCCCGACTAGGGATTGAACCGTGGCCCTCTGTAGCGGAAGCATGGAGTCCTGACCACTGGACTGCCAGGGAAGTCCCATACTCTTCTTCTTTAAACTGGAGGAGAATCAGATCACCAGGACCAGGTAAGGAACAAGAGATCATACGTGTTAAAGCCTTTAGCAAAAGGCCTGCTACGTATTAAACACTCGATAGATGTAAATTCGTATCTTACGGTTATTCAAGAAACTTTTACGAGTCCAAAGTGCCACTATGAAAATTCACCAAAGGCAGTGTGCCATATGCAAATGAGTCATCAGGAAGAAAGGTTCCCAGTGGCAAGATTCTCTCTCAACCCCTTTTATTTTTCAGTTGCTCTCAGAAGGGACCCCCCACCCACCTTGGGTCTGACTTAGTACATTGCAGGCCAGCTCCCAGTGCAGGGCTGACCTTACTCCACGTCAGCGCCTCTGTGCTCCTCCATCTGGCCTCATCACCCCCGCAACACTGCAGTCTGACAGCGGGGGAGAGGACATGCAAATACACCCTAAAAAAAGGCTTGTTATTTTCACAGCCTGGATGGTGCGCATTGTGGGTGCCTGTGAGGACAGCACGTCACTGTCAGGTACAGGGCATATGCCACCAGTTGGGGGAGGCTGTGAAATGCAAAAATATGCAATCCAAATAAAGGCATTTTCCAAAAAAGAAAGCTCCTCTGGCACCTTTTGTGGAGGGAAGAGGTGGTAACTCAGCCCCTGCCCCCCACCCCCCAGGGCAGATCCCAGAGACCAAGGCACCTGGCTCTTCATCAAGCCCAACAGCCTCAGTGCTCCCTGCTCAGCCACTGGTTTCAAAAGGTTTTAAATAATGTGGAATGACCCAGAAATGAATACTTTCAAGTTCTGGGCCTGGGGAAGTGAAATAGCAAAAAAAAAAAAACCCAAGACAAGTCTCTCCACGAAGAATACAGAGCACCGACTAAGCTGGGAAGTATATTCCACAGCACATGGACAAAGTCAATTTAGAAGAATATCATTACCATCCACTCTTTATCTTGTCATCAACAATCTCTAGGGAGCCGCTACAGGCCACCTAACCCAGGTGTCTCCAGTACAAATGTCTCCCGCAGGGGCCACGTAGCCCAGGGTAGATGAGAGCTGCAGGCAGCAGTGAAAGGCAAGCCAACAAGGGGAAGCGAAATCACGAGAGTTAACAGGGAGGCTCGGGGGCCCGTGGGCGGCGGGAGAGAGGAAAGTAAAGAGGGTCCCTTCAGGGAGCTGTGGCCATGCCAGCACCGGGCCCACTGTGGCCAGATCGCCCCATTTTGTAATCAAAGGTTAAAATCCAAGTTTTCAAGTGAAAGGTTGGTTCCAACTTCTTTTAAAACACGGTGCAGGCCAAACCAAACACGCCTGAGAGCCGTGGCCAGCCCCGCCAATGGCCAGCATGCCGCCCCGCCAGCTGGGCTCCCAGCAGACCTTCTGTGCAGGTTTATGATGCTTTTGGGGGAGACAGAGGGCACAGCAAAAGCACCCAACTCCCCCTCCACCACACCCCCGCCAGTACCCGGACACCTTTCTCCACCTAGAGTCCCCCTCTCTGGGAGGTCCAGCCCTGTGAGCTCCATCCTACAGGATGAGCCCCCATCCCGGAGCGCCGTTTCTGAATGCTCCCTCCCCAAGAGTGGCCCAGCATGTGAGACTCAGCTCCCCCACCCGAGCCCGCTATCTGACACCTCTCCAGCTTCCCAGGTGGCACTAGTGGTAAAGAACCCACCTGTCAACGCAGGAGACACAAGAGATGTAGATTCGATCCCTGGGTCGGGAAGATCCCCAGGAGAAGGAAATGCAACCCACTCCGATATTCTTGCCTGGAGAGTCCCATGGACAGAGGAGCCTGGTGGGCTACAGTCCACAGGATCACCAAACAGTCGGACACGACAGAAGCGACTTTAGCATGGCTCCCACCACCAGCTCCTTCTTCCAGGTGGGCGACTACTCATGGCCCTGACAGGGACCTCACAAGGGCAGGCCTTTGGACAAATTGCCAGCCCTGGGGCAGCGACGCAGGGTGTGCCCAGCACTGATGATCACCCACCCTGGGGACTTCTGCTTCTCTCTAGTCCCCAGGGAAATGCTGCTGTTCCACAAGGAAGGCTCATGAGCGCTGCAGCTGCAAGGGACCTGAGGAAGGCATGCTGCATGGTGGGGCCTCTGCAAATACCAGCTAAAGCGGGCGATGCTGGGCAACTGAGGCCAGGCCCGCCTCTGGCAGCGCTTTGGGAAGGGAGTCCACACCCTCCTCCAAGTTCCTGCTTTCAGCTCCAGCCTGGAGCCAAGAGCAATAAAGACAATGATGTGACCAATGATAACAATTTTTTAAAACTAACCCAATATTAGCTTTGCCTTATATACTTTTCAAAGCATGTGTACATTTCCATTGTCTCCGCTGACCACCGCCCCCCTCAACACTCAAGAGTGATGGTCAGATGTTATTATTCAATACTTTCATGATTAATCACTGTTCCCATGCCCCTTGAAGAGACAGAGACAGGTTTAGCACACTGACCTAGCCCAGTGCTTCTCAAACATTAATGTGGCCGTGAATACCCTGGTGTGTGTATGGAGGGGGGCCATTTGTTAAAAATACAGGCCCTGATTCAGAAGATCTGGGATGCGGCCTGAGATTCTGCATTTCTAACAACCCCAGGGTGACATAGATGTTACGGGTCCTCAGACCCCACATTAAACAGCAAAGCTTAGGTCACATGGCAAGTTTAGGGCTAGACCTGGGATGCTAGTTCAGTTGGTAAAGAATCCACCTGCAATGCAGGAGACCCTGGTTCAGTTCCTGAGTTGGGAAGATCCCCTGGAGAAGGGAAAGGCTACCCACTCCAGTATCCTGGCCTGGAGAATTCC
>SJYV01001194.1:7884-31295 GCA_006410875.1 Neotragus pygmaeus | reverse complement strand
CATTCATATATATAAGTATATGTCATAGAACTGAGTGTGAAAATTTGTTTTTATTCAATAAATATTAATTGAATGTATAATTGCAAAGATAAATAAATATTAACATTTGTAGCTAGATTAAAGCTAAGAGTGTATATCATATTCAAGCTTAAGAGTGTTCTTAAATAATATTATTATAGTATAGATAGTTTCTGGTAGAACTATAAAACATGAAATTATATGTTTCTTTATCCTTTTGTTTTCTATGACACTTCCTTTTTTAAAAACATGGCCACAATGAGAAATTCATCCCTCAGTGCTCATAAGCTAAATGCAAATTTTAAGACACAGAATCTTTGGATTCAAACCCTGTTTCATCTAACTTTTCTAAAAGGTCACTGATCTCTCTAGACATTAAATTTATCTTCTCCCATTTGAGTATAAAGTTATCTGCCTTGAAGTATATAGTGAAAAAAAAGTGAGATTGTATTTCTATCTATATCATCTATATCTCTCTATCACTCTATCTATCTATATATAAAACATAGTGACTAGAATATGGGATATCACAAAATAATAAAGTTCTTCTCTATTATTTATAATTCCCTCTTGATGAACCATAACCCAGGACCATGACTCTCCTGAGGAATACAACATGGCTTGTTATCATATATCTGTCAATTTGAGACAACTATTTAATCACTCTAGATCTAAATTTTGTCAAATTCAAAATGAAGGAAGTGAAGTAGAGGTACACAATTCAAAGAATGGCCCAGGGACCAACAGCCTTGGCATTATATGGACATTTACTTTCTGTCCCATTTAATCCCTGCATTTGAACTACTGAATCAAAAGTAGCATTTTTATAAGATCTTTAGGTGATTCATAGGCATATTAAATTTTAAGCAACTCAAACTAAATTACTCTAAGCTGTCTTCTGCTCTCAATTCTGAAAATATTTAAAAAATAAGAATACTTTAAAAAATCCCTATTATTATATTAGGAAGAGTTAACACTAAACTTTTTAGTTTTATACTGTCTCAATTATCAGTTGCTAAGTTACAAACTGCTACAAAGCTTGGTGGAATGAAAACAACTACTAAGAAATTCAGATAGGACATAGCAGGGATGCCTTGTATCTACTCTACAATGTCTGGGGACTTTGCTCAAAAGACTTAAACTGCTTGGGGTTGCCTAAATAACAAGGGAATGAAATTATTTATAGGGTTTTTCACACACAAAAATAGTGCCTGAACTGGGATGTCTAGAAATTTAATTCAGTTCAGTTCAGTTTAGTCGCTCAGTCGTGTCCGACTCTCTAAGACCCCATGAATTGCAGCACTCCAGGCCTCCCTGTCCATCACCAACTCCCGGAGTTCACTCAGACTCACTTCCATCGAGTTGGTGATGCCATCCAGCCATCTCATCCTCTGTCGTCCCCTTCTCCTCCTGCCCCCAATCCCTCCCAATATCAGTCTTTTCCAATGAGTCAACTCTTCGCATGAGGTGGCCAAAGTATTGGAGTTTCAGCTTTAGCATCAGTCCTTCCAAAGAACACCCAGGACTGATCTCCTTCAGAATGGATTGGTTGGATCTCCTTGCAGTCCAAGGGATTCGCAAGAGTCTTCTCCAACACCACAGTTCAAAAGCATCAATTCTTCAGTGCTCAGCTTTCTTCACAGTCCAACTCTCACATCCATACATGACCACTGGAAAAACCATAGCCTTGACTAGATAGACCTTTGTTGGCAAAGCAATGTCTCTGCTTTTGAATGTGCTGTCTAGGTTGGTCATAACTTTTCTTCCAAGGAGTAAGCATCTTTTCATTTCATGGCTGCAATCACCTACAGACATACAAATATATGCATACACACACAGATATACATAATCTCTGTAAACATACACACACAGAAGGATGAAAATAGATGCATATAAATATATATATACACACACACACACACACATTTAACACTCTTTGGTAGCCATTCAGGGACTTCCCTGATAGCTCAGCTGATAAAGAATCTGCCTGTAAGGCGGAAGACCCTGGTTTGATTCCTGGGTCAGGAAGATCCCCTGGAGAAGGGATAGGCTATCCACTCCAGTATTCTCAGGCATCCCTGGTGGCTCAGATGGTAAAGAATCTGCTTGCAATGTGGGAGACCTGGGTTCAATCGCTGAATTGGGAAAATACCCTAGAGAAGGAAATAACTACCCACACCTGTAGCCATTTCTACATGATAAACTGAGATGACTCATGCTAACAAATGAATATTACCCAAGGTAACCTGAGAAATAAGATGAATTTCTTAATTTTCATCTAATCTGGTTATTAAATTAAGTGTCAAGAAAAGAGGACCTTTGAACTTTATCAGCACTCACTGGTCACAATTCTAAAATGTGAATACCAGTGGTTTAGGCATGAAATGAGTTAGCACACCAAAGGTGGAAATTTAGATCTTAACTGAATCGTTTCTGTTGTCATACATCTTCTGCCTTCTTAGGACTGAGTTCAGGGAAGCAAAGTATAAGCGTGAATTTCATAAAATTGTCTGTTCTTGGTATTTGCTTTCCATGGAAGAAGCAGAAAAAGCATAAATATACACTTATTTGTACTGTTGTGTTCAGTTACCAAGTCATGTCCAACTCTTTGTGACTCCATGGACTGCAGCATCCCTGTCTTTAACTATTTCCTGGAGTTTGCTGAAACTCATGTCCATTAAGTCAGTGATGTCATCCAACCACCTCATCCTCTGTTGCCCCTTTTTCCTCCTGCCTGTAATCTTTCCCAGCATCAGGGTCTTTTTCATGAGTTGGCTCTTCCCATCAAGTGGCCAAACTACTGGAGCTTCAGCTTCAGCATCACTCCTTCCAGTGAATATTCAGGGATGATTTCTTTTAGGATTGACTGGTTTGATCTCCTTGCTGTCCAAGGGACTCTCAAGAGTCTTCAGCAGCACCATATTCAAAAGCATAATTTCTTTGTCACTCAGCCTCCTTTATGGTCCAACTCTCACGTCCATACATGACAGCTGGAAAAACCACAGCTTTGACTATTTATAACATACATATATACAATATACAAATACATACACACATAAATATCATATATATATATACACACATACCTTCATAAAGATGTACACATAAATGGATGAAATAGATAGACAAATATATTTACCAGTCTTTGGTAGCCATTTCTTACATGGTAAACTGAGATGACTCATGCTAACAATTGAACATTATTCAAGGTAACCAGAGAAGATAAATTTTTCATTTAATGACACGGAACATCTCTTCTTGTCTTTAGCCACTTCATTAAAGTATTCCTTGTATTCAAAAGGCTGTACATATTTAGTGTATACAACTTGACCAGTTTGGAAATAAGTATAGAATCATGAAACCTCACCAAAATCAAGTTGCCCGTCACTTCCAAAAGCTTCCTACCACCCTCTTATTTTAAAAAATTAATTAAAATATTTTTGAATATAAAAATAAATAAATAAAACAGTGACAGACTTTATTTTCCTGGGCTTGAAAATCACCACAGGTGGTTACTGCAGCCATGAAATTAAAAGATGCTTGCTCCTTGGGAGAAAGCTATGACCAACCTAGACAATGTGTTAAAAAAAAGTAGAGACATTACATTGCTGACAAATGTCTATCTAGTCAGAGCTATGATTTTTCCAGTAGTCATGAACGGATGTGAGAGTTGGACTATAAAGAAAGCATCAACGAATTGATGCTTTTGAACTGTGGTGATGAAGAAGACTCTTGAGAGTCCGTGGGGTTGCAAAGAGTCAGACACAACTGAGCAACTGAATTTGAACTAATTTTAAAATATTATTGTTTTTCTTTTCAATTAACTTAAGATTTACACTCATAGAAAAACATTTATGTATCCAATACAGTATTAATATAGACTGTGTGCTATTCCCCGGGACATATCCATCTTGCATGACTGAAATTTTGACCTTTTAGGCACTTCTCCATTTCTTTCACTTCACAGATCCTCGTAAAAATACTCACCCACTCTCCTGTCCTATGAGTTTAATATTTTATATTCTTAAAAATAGTGTGATCATATAGAATTTGTCCTTTCTCTGGTTTATTTCACTTAGTATAACGTCATTTAGGTCCATGCATATTATTGTAAATGGAAGAATTTTCTTCTTTTATAAGACTGAGTAGTATTCCACTATATGCATCTATCATATTTTTTATGCATAGTCTATCAGTGGACATTTAGGTTTTTTGCATATCTTGGAGAATGTGAATAAAGAAGATTTGTTCTTTAAAATGCTTTGTTAACAAGTAAATGCCCTTGCTTTTTGTATAATACAAAATATTTCATAATCACTGTTTTTAAAATTATAAAGCTCTTTGTGATCAACTATGTGGTTGGTTTGCTGTTTGGAATTCTTATTGCAATAATTCTGCTTCTTCATTCTTTCCATGATCAAAAGAATGAAGTTGATGAGTATAGAGATTTTGTTACTGAATTATGTTTAAACATGATGGGTTATAAACATACATTTCTTTTCTGCTTCTTGACTGAAACCCAATAAAGTGAGAGAGAAAGCAGCATTAAAAGCATCAATATAAAGTCAAAGTATAAACAGAATTAGAAGTCATTCACAGCAAATCAGATGTGTTAAAACACGGAACATGGCAGACCACTGTTAGAGCACAGTGAGGTAGAACCTTACTTTCTGCAGGGAAGTGATAATAAAAACAAGCACATTTTTGCTGCAAGAAGGGCGAAATAAAAGATATGTGTGGGACTATTTTTCTCTGAATGTCAGAGTGCAGAGTCGTCTGAAGTTTGGACTCGGGCCATAGCTGAATAAATAGTAGTAACGTGTTTAGATCTTTTTTCCTATCCAGTGTAGCCAGATTTTTCTCTCCCACTCACTCTCAAAGAAGACATGTTTATCCTTTAGAAAGGTGGAATCAGGGGAGCCCAAGATTTTGAAATTCCAGACACAAGGGTCAGGTACCATGTGGAAGAGAAGGGGAGAAGGTAAGCAAGTGAAAGATTACTCACAGAGTTATAACCTGGACAATATTTTCCCTCTAATCTCACTGAAAGCCCAGTTCCTCTGCACTAGGTAGGACATTTGAGGACTGATCTTTGCAAAACTGATCAGCTCAATATATTATCTGAGGTTCATGACATCTGAGGATTGCCACACAGTGAAGACCCAGAGATGATAAGCCCTGTTTATGCACATCCAGTGACTCAATCAACTTTTCAGAGCACCATTGCTAAATATGTGGGCTTCCCTGGTGGCTCAGGCAGTAAAGAATCTCCCTGAAATGCAGGAGACCTGGGTTCGATCCCTGGGTTGGGAAGATCCCCTCAATAAGGGAATGACAACCCATTTCGATATTCTTGCCTGCAGAATCCCGTGGACAGAGGAATCTGGAGACCTACAGACCATGGGGTTGCAAAGAGTTAGACATACTGAGCAACACCACACACACACACACACACACACACACACACACACACACACACTTAAATATAAATGGAGCAAAAAAGGTCTCCAAATCTCCTAAGAAATTCTCTAATGTCAAAGACAGAAACAAACAAACAAGCAAATCTTGAGGGAAAGGGGATATAAAAGAGACATAGAAAATGAAGTGAGCCAAAGAAAATAAAAATAAAATTAGAAATAAAATGTTAATGTATTACTCAAGAGAAACCATGGCTTTTTTAAAAAAAAAAAAAAATGTGCTGAGCATGGGGCCTACTGCTGCTGATGCAGTGTTGGGTAAAGCAGATGCTCTCTATTTCTCTGTCTCATGGAGCTTTATCTAACTGTAACCCTCCATCTCTCTGTCCTCATGGAGATTTATCTAACTGTAACCCTTCTTTGGCCACCTGATATGAAGAGCCGACTCATTTGAAAAGACCCTGTTGCTGGGAAAGATTGAGGGCAAGAGGAGAAGAGGGCAACAGAGGATGAGATGGCTAGATGGCAACACTGACTCAATGGACATGAGTTTGAGCAAACTCAGGAAGATAGTGATGGACAGACAGGTCTGCAGTTCATAGGGTCACAAAGAGTTGAACATGACTTAGCAACTGAACAATGATCCTAATCCAGTATTCTTGCTTGGGAAATTCCATGGACAGAAGAGCCTGACTGTCTACAAGTCCATAGAGTTTCAAAGAGTCAGAACGACTGAAGTGAAGCAAGCAAGCAAAGCAATGTTAACCCTAATGATGATAATAACATATACATCTATGTTTGGAACAGGATTAAGAACTGTGAAGAGACTTGCAAGGACCTGGGAAGGGGAACAGTGGAGGGAGGACAGAAGGTAAGCATCAGGTGAGGTTGTGCTAGGGGCAGCAGCAGCGGGAATCAGGTTGTCTTCGGGACCTCTTAGGTCATCCGATGTTGGAGGCGACAGCCAGCACTGTGGCCGTCACTGGAGCTATTATGAATCTTGGAGGGCCTGGGTTTCCTTGTGGCGTAGTCTTGTGGGCACTCCAGCATATACTAGGGGCAGCCAGGAATTCCTGGATTGTCTGTCTTCAAGAACCTGGGGAGAGGAACCTGGTTTGTTCTGAGTGGCACACAGCATCTCTGGGAGTTTCCTGAGCATTCCATAGATGATGGACTCAAATGGGAGGGAGAGATCAAATCTCCTTTTCTTGTAGGCAGTGGGGGCTCAACTTGATACCATTTGAGACCCTGTTAGGGAGTGTGGAAGGCTGAATGATGTCCTCTGACCCACCAAAAATATGCCCTGGTCCTAATTCCCAGAACTTGTGAATGTAATCTTATTTGAAAAAAAAAAAAAAAAAGGATCTTTGTAGGTGTTATAGATGTAGCTGATTAAAGGATTTTAAAATGAGGTTATCCTGGATTATAGTATGTTTAGTCACTGAACTGTGTCTGACTCTTTTGTGAACCCATGGACTGTAGCATGCCAGGCTCCTCTGTCCATGGGATTTTCCAGGTAAGAATATTGGAGTGGGTTGCCATTTCCTTCTCCAGGGGATCTTCCCAACCCAGGGATCAAACCTGCATTGAAGGTGGATTCTTTACCTCTGAGGCACTAGGGGAGCCTGTGGGTTATCTAGATGGCCCCTAAATAATGTGTGCTTATAATCCAGAGTCAGAAGGAGCTTTGAGACAGAGGGGAAGAAGGCAAGAATAAATGGCCAAGTGGATAGTAGTAGCGGAGTGATGTGGCCACATGTCAAGGGAGGCCCAGAAACAGCAGAAATTGGCGGGATCAAAGCACTGATACTCTCTAAAGCCTGCAGAAGGAACACCGTCTGGCTAACATCTGATTTCTGGCTTTCACAACTGGGAGAGTGTCCATTTCTGTTGTCTTAAGCAACCCATTTGTGGAAATTTGTTACAATTCAGCCTTAGGAAATTAATATAAGGAGTGTCTTTCTTTTTTTTTTTTTTTTCTATTCCCAGGGAACTGGAGTCTCCAGGTATTATAATAATTAGAGTAATTAGTTATTCTAATATATTGCATTTTGTTTTTCAATTGTGCTTCGAGAGTGGAAGGCCAAGTTGGTCTTTCTCTGCAACGTGCGTATGGCACATCACTTCCCCCTTATTCAACCATTCATTCATTCTTTCCCTTTCATTTTCATTTCTCTTCATCTGTGATCACTGTGAATCCAATGAATTATTGTAACATGGATATTGTTCCCTATGCATGTATTCTTATCTACATAAATGTATTTTAAACTATATTCTATTTTTCTCTCTTTTTACAAGTGTTTTGGGATGTACTCTCAGGTGTACATTGACCTGTTGGTTTTAAAACTGCTCCTTGGCGTCTCATGGCTCATTCCTCCTGCCACCTTTTGTCGATTTTACCAGGGACAGCCAGCCAGATCGCCTATGACATTTTGCCACTGCAAACAATGCTACAGTGAGCATCCTTATGCCTGTCTCCTTAAGGGCTTCAAGAATTTATTAGGGCTATAATATGGTGACTAGTATTTATTAAGCACTTATGTGGTAGTCACTGTGTGAAACACTGTTCGGCTTTGTTAAGCACTTATTTCCCATCTCCACTTGACATATACATAATTAAGGGCTCAACATCACAGCGAAAGCACATTATTGGGAAATAAAACGGGGACTCAAACTAGGTCTGTCTGGCCCATAAAGCAAGCACTTCTCTTTGAATTCCAGAACTTTAAACCCAATCCTTAGACTTTGAATCACTGAAACATTTTATCAGTTGGGTCTACTTGTCAATGATGGGATAATCATGGTTCCTTAAATCTGGACATGATTTATGCTTTACCGAGAGCATACATGTTATCTCATTAAATATTCCCATCTAGCTGAAGAGAACAAGGAGGGACTAAATAGTACATACACCAAGAGACATACGGCCAGTAATAGAATTAAAACTCAAGATCAAATCTTCTGATGCTAAATTGAGCATTCATTTTTCACAAGATTAAAGCAGAAGGTACATTCACCCTTGGAGAGGATGTTGACTCAGGATCATGAAGACTAAATAGGTGTTGTCTGTGATCGATGCCAGCCAACAGGACATTTGACGGTCAGTTCACGGAGGGGCACTGTATCCATAGCAAGCCAATGTGCCATGTCTCAGCCTCCTCCCTGGAAAGCACCCTCCCTCTGTCTTCTCATGCTGATTTATAAACCAAGTGAGACCTCATTACCACGCCCATCTCTCATGTGAAAATTGGGATAAGCAGACAGGAGGCTGAGGCAATAGCTGTACCAAACAAATTAGTTGTATAAACACATTTCTGGGTGAAATATTCCAACTACTTAAGAGCACACACTCTTTTCAAGCATCCTCAAGCCCTTCACAAGCACCCTTTGCAATACAAACCAATGATGGACTAATTACAAACCATTCTTATCTATTCATTAAACCTCATCCTCCGAGGGCCACTCCTTAACTGAATGCCAGTCTCCTTCTGGTTAATACCCGTCCTTGTAGGTATCCATAAAGTGGGATGGCTTTAAAAATATTTTCTAGATCCAATCTCTCCCCATTCAGTCAGAAGTTCCTTCAGACAATTCATTTGAATTAGTGAGGTTTTTGTGGTCACTGTCCTTTAATGTCTTATTCATGTTGCCCAGAACATACAAATCGAAGAAATGTGAATCTCATGATGGTATTTTCCCAAACTGTACATCACTTAAGGATTATTTGGAAGGACTTAAATTGTAGCCTTGTTTGAGATTTGGTTTGAAAGTAAGTTTACAGGGAGAAAACAAGAGGTGGCCAAATACTTAGAAAGGAGACTTGCCGGGGTGGAATTTGACATTTAGGCAATTTTAGAATTCTCTCTGCTTCATCTTTGGTCTATTAACCAAGGCTTCTCCACCCACGTCTTATGTCCAGCCAATAACTACAGCAGGAGTCAGAAGCTGCTGCGGTCCCAGGCCCGCCTGGCCCTCGTCCGCTCCATCCCCTGCCCAAGGAATCTGGCCAGCGTGACCTCAGCTTCTTGCTGTGGTCCTCATCTGGTGACTTTAAACCTGAACTTGGGCCCCAGGCCAGTCTCCTGGAGAAGGCGATGGTACCCCACTCCAGTACTCTTGCCTGGAAAATCCCATGGGCAGAGGAGCCTGGTGGGCTGCAGTCCACAGGGTCGTTAAGAGTCAGACATGACTGAGTGACTTCACTTTCACTTTTCACTTTCATGCATTGGAGAAGGACATGGCAACTCACTCCAGTGTTCTTGCCTGGAGAATCCCAGGGCCGGGGAGCCTGGTGGGCTGCGTCTATGGGGTTGCACAGAGTCGGACACGACTGAAGCGACTCAGCAGCAGCAGCAGCCAGTCTCCTGCACGTCTTTATTATTATTTAGTGCTGCCCCCACCTCCCCTTCCTACTCGGTGTCAGCTGTTCAAGGTCACCACAAGGTTCCATGACGCAGACTTTACAGCAATAACAAGCTCTCCTGCCAGGGCAAAGCCACTCCAGTTTGGGGTCCTTGGTTAAAGCCCTGCTGGATATAGTTGGTTCTTTCCCTGCAACATAGATTCTTGGAGAGTGCATTCATTTCCTAGGGCTATTGTAGGAAAGTATCACAAACTTGCAGGCTTAATGCACTGGAAATGTGTTCTCTTTCAGTTCTGGGGGTCAGAAGTCCAAGGTCAAGGTGTTTCCAAGGCCACATTTCCTCTGAAGTCTCCAAGGAAAGATTTTTCCCTACCTCTTCCTTGTTTCTGGTGGTCCTGCCAAATCTTGGTGTTCCTTGGTTCTCATCTCTGTCTGTATCTTCACAGAGCAATCTCCCTGTGTGTCTAGTCTCTTTTTATAAACACACGAGTAGTACTGAATTTAGGGCCCATTCTAATTCAGTATGACCTCATCTTAACTAATTGCATCTACAAAGACTATTTCCAAACAAGGTCACATTGTGAGATCCCAGATGTATATGAATTTTAAGGCACGTTATTCAACCCACAAAAGTCAGTTACAAAAGTCTATATCACATCAGGTTATTATTTGGGGATAATCTAGGCTAGCAAAAGGAAAAGTGTTTATCCACTTATCGATCCATTCATTCACTCAACAAATACATACTAAGCAATAATTATGGACTACTGCTACTGCTAAGCCGCTTCAGTCGTGTACAACTCTTTGCAACCTCATGGGCTGCAGCCTACCAGGCTCCTCCGTCCATGGGATTTTCCAGGCAAGAGTACTGGAGTGGGGTGCCATTGCCTTCTCCAATTATGGACTAAGTAGCAATAAAATGAGCAAAACCTGGACCTTTTCCCAGTGTTTACAGTCCAGAACAAGTGTGAAAAGGCAAAAACAAGAAAAATTATTTCAAAAGAAGATGACCACAAGTCAAGTGTGGTGGGAATTCTAGGATGAAAAAGACTACTTCCAGGAAAATAAACTAGATAAGACTCCATGGAAGAGACAATTTTTGAATAGAATCTTGAGATATAAAAGCATATGAAAAAGAACCCATGGAAAAAGAAGAGTTAAGAGATCTATTCAAGCTTGGGGCAAAAATATCCCACCATTTTATTTGAATAAAATTTATCTGTTAAGGAAATGCTGTGTGAATTGGACATTTAGATTTCTCTTTGTTATTCTTATTCAGGCACTCAGTTATGTCTGACTTTTTTGCAACCCCGTGGACTGTAGCCTGCCAGGGTTCTCTGTCCATGGGATTTCCAGGGCAAGAATATTGGAACGGGTTGCCATTTCCTTCTTCAAAAGATCTTCCTGAACTAGGGATCAAACCTGTGTCTCCTACATTAGCAGGTGGATCCTCTACCACTGAGCTGTTAAGGAAGCTCAGATTTCTCTTTATTCATCAGTATTTTCAGGAGACCAACTGGGCCTCACCAGTGCTTTAATCATCAGTTGTAGATTATAAGAGCAGAGTGTCTGCTGTTGTAAATTTCCTGAGATGATGGCTCCATCAAGATATTTCCACATGTATAATAAGCTACTGAGGACAAAGTTCAAAGCTGAGAGTAACTTAGGCTACAAGCGACTTCTTTCCCTATTATTAATTATTAAGATGATTATGCCATGTCTTGAGAATACACTGCTAAATGACAGACTCTCTCAGAGAACATACAATTTTGATTTTCTATAAAATGACATGAAAATCCAGCACTAAGAAATCCCATCCATTAGAGACTAGCAGGACAACCTAGATATCACATAATTAGAAACAGCAATCTTTATACAAGGCTCAAAAATATTCTGATGTCCTGAATATAGCCTGTTTAAATATGCACACATGCATGCACACACATACACAGGAAACCTCTGGATCCATGCCAGACCTGATGAAGCTACCCTTCCCTTTCCAAAGAGAATGCTCAGGCAGGGAGTAAAAGACCTCACTGCTGGGAGGACCTAAGATGGATCGTCTATGTGCTTACAGCTCAAGTTCTGCTCCCCAGTCTTCTAAACAAATGAATAATTGAAAGCCGTTACCACTTTGGGGGCTCTCTCACAGGCTTCTTAGGCTCCCATCAAAGCCAAGCTCTGTGTCAAAAGCAGCAGCCACAGTGAGCAGAGTCTCAGGGAGACCACTGATTAATTGCTTTTGCATTTTGGAAGTGCATCCAAAGACGCTGTAAGATCGTGTTTGTTTTTGCTGTTGCCAAGCCTTGTTTAGGAGGGCTCTGGAGGATGACGGTGATGTAGTCAAGATGGTGAGAGAGGCGTTTGCGGTCCACCCAGGTGTGCTTGCCAACTCGGCTCCCAGGGAGGTTCTGAGGGCAGGTACAGGGAGGGGGTTGGGCAAGGTATGACATTCACACCGCTGGTCAGAGCCTCCGCCGCTCCACGCCTGCTTCCGGGGCATCCCTGGAGACTCAGCCTAAAGAAGGACCACCAGTTAGGGTTCTGAGAAATCCCCGATCTTCTGGCAATCGGGAGACAGAAATCGGAAACCCGGGAGAGGCTTGCCCTCTGAAGCCTTGTGGGTGCCAAAGACCTTACTGAAATTCAGTAATAGAAGATGGGGAGCGTGCACTCATTTTGTTCTGGCAAATTCTGTCAGCATCAGCAGGCCTCACACTGTGATCTGCCTTTCTGCCTCTTGCTCTATCAACTCCACATGTTGCCCCGGTGGCCGTCTTTGTACTTAATAGAACTTGTCAAAACATATCTATCAGTTACGTGGGTAGCAGACTTGGGTGGTCAGGCAAGGGCTGGCTGGGTGCGGGCTGCCAGTCCTGGTGGCCCAGACGTTCCCCTGCTCAGCGCTCCTCTAAATGAAGGGGACATGCTGTTGAGTCACTGGGTCTTTGAATAATTCTCACACCAGCCACTGCCATTAATAGCACGTTTGTGTTTATTTGGAATCTCAATCTTTACTTTCATGTGGATTTTTCATGGTTCTCAAAACTGTGAGAGAAATAAAACATGTTTCTATTTGGAGGAACTTTTAATGCTTCAGATGAATATGTTCAGGGATGTACATACACATCGATATGTAAAGATACGTGGTTGTACATTATTTTGCATATGTGTACATTTAGGCGCATGGCCACATTATTTGAGTGTGTACAGACACATACATAGCAATGCTTATGTACAAACTCTCATGGGCATAATTATGCATACACATTCATATATATTATATATATATCTATATATATATATATTATGTATGTAAACATCATATATACATATCATATGTAGTATGATGATATTATGGCCAGTCTGGTTGTCTGTGTATTCATATATATATAAAGGGCTTCCCTGTGGCTCAGATAGTAAAGAATCTTCCTGCAATGAAGGAAACCCATGTTTGATCCCTGGGTAGGAAAGATTCCCTGGAGAAAGGAATGGCTACCCTCTCCAGTATTCTTGCCTGGAGAATTCCATGGACAGAGAAGCTTGGTGGGTTACAGTCCATGGAGTCACAAAGAGTCAGTTATATACATACATATACACAGAATGCCTACACACACACACACATAGTCACATATATACACACACACTGATATTTGCATATATACACATACAAATATACATATGCACGTGTGTGTGTACACACACACACACACACACACACACACACACTCCAATGTTGCATCCACGAATGATCTTTTCTGTCCCTGAAGTAACAACACATCATGTCCTTCCAAGAAATCTGTTTATGTGGCTCCCAGTGACATGCCATCTCCCTGCTAGGCGTCCAGCATTCCCTGAGCCACGTCCAATGCCACTGGAATGCTGTGTGGCTGGCCTCTGGCTGGGACTTACTCACCCACTACCTGGCCTGGGAACCAGGGAAGGGAGATTCTGGTAATGGGTTGGCTCAAAATAATCATTGGTCAAATAGGAATCCAACCACTTGACCTCAAGCCCTTCCCTGTGTGCCACGGAGAATTCTAGGAGGAGCCCTGATGGGATGGGAAATTGGCTTTCATGATGTGACTCAGGCATTTTATGTGAACCATGCAGACAACACACATGTACAGCTCGAGGTGCTGGGAAAGCATGGAGGTGGAGCCTATCCAGCCAAGTTCTGCAGTTACCAATTGCAAGACTTTGAAAAAACTAGCTTTTTTACTGGAAACATGAAGTTATTAATACTATGTTATTCGGGGCAATAATACTAGCTGCAATTAGTAAGCTACTAACATAATACTAGTATACTACAACCCCAGATCTCACTGGCTTCATGAAACTGATTTTATTTCTTGCTCATATCTCAGTCCATTGAAGGTGAGAGGAGAGGGACGTGGCTCCATCTTGTCCTGCTTCTTGGAGCTGGTGGGTAAATGGGATTCAGTCCTTCTGGTGGCTTTGCCATGCTATAGGGACTCAGAGGGCTCCAGTGGATTCTCTCCATCTGGCCAGCCTATGAGCAAAGTGAGAGGGCACAGAGGGTCACAACACATGTTTCAGAGGACAAGTCTGGAAATGGCACCTGTCACTTTCAGGCTTATTTCAATAGCCAAAAATGAATCTCGTGGCCCAACCTAACTGCAGGGGAATCTGGGAAAAGTAGTTTAGCTGAGTATCCAGGAGAAGAATGAAATAGGTTTGGTCAATATCTATTTGGCAAGGTTAGAAAGATGTACTCAATATATTGTAATAACTTATAATGGAAGAGAATGTTAAAAAAAAAAATATATATATATGATATGTGTGTGCTAAGTCGTGTCTGATTCTTTGCGACATCATGGACTGCAGCCTACCAACCTCCTCTGTCCACGTGATTTCCAAAGCAAGAATACTAGAGTGGGTTGCCATTCCCTTCTCCAAGGAGATATCACTTTGCTGTACATCTGTACATCTGAAACTAACACAACATAGTAAATCTACTATATTTCAAAGAATTAAAAAAAATAAGATCTTGTATTTAAAGCCATCAGTAAAATGATAGGTACTCAAGTCACTGAACCCACTTTTACCCTACTTTTACTTTTTTTATTGCTGCTGCTGCTACTGCTATCATTATTATTATTAGCCAACCAGAAGGCAATGGCACCCCATTCCAGTACAATTGCCTGAAAAATCCCATGGATGGAGGAGCCTGGTAGGCTGCAGTCCATGGGGTCACAAAGAGTCGGACACGACTGAGTGACTTCACTTTGACTTTTCACTTTCATGCATTGGAGAAGGAAATGGCAACCCACTCCAGTATTCTTGCCTAGAGAATCCCAGGAATGGGGGAGCCTGGTGGGCTGCCGTCTATGGGGTCACACAAAGTCGGACACGACTGAAGTGACTTAGCAGCAGCAGCAGCAGAGAGGAAATATTTTATAACATTCTTCTCTTCTTATTGAAGTATAGTTGATTTACAGTGTTGTGCCAATCTCTGCTGTGTGACAAAGTGACTCAGTTATACACATGTATATTTACATAGCTTTTAATATTTTTTCCACTATCATTTATAACAGGATATTGAATATAGCTCCCTGTGCTGTACATTAGGGCTTTGTTATTTATCCATTCTAAATGTAATGCAATATTCTTTTGTCTCATTTTAAGGGGGTATAATTTGTATATTAAGAAAATGATTGCCTATATTCTGGAAATGGAAGCAAAATATATGATAATTTCTTTCTTTTTTAATATAAATTTATTTATTTTAATTGGAGGCTAATTACTTTACAATATTGTATTGGTTTTGTCATACATTGACATGAATCTGCCACAGGTGCACATGTGTTCTCCATCCTGAACCTCTCTCCCACCTCCCTCCCCATACCATCCCTCTGGGTCATCCTAATGCACCATCCCTGAGCACCCTGTATCATGTGATAATTTCTTTCTAAATTTCTAACTTATGAAACATATTTCGATAGCTATCTAATATTTATCATCAATCTTGCTCTGGCATTGGCTTTTATCTGCCTGTCAAATACTATCTTGCTTTCTGTGACCATTGAAAGTGATAGTAGCTCAGTCTTGTCAACTCTTTGTGACCCCATGAATTGTAACCTGCCAGGCCCTAGGAAGCATCACTACAAGCAAAGCTAGTGGAGGTGATGGCATTCCAAATCCTGAAAGATGATGCTGTGAAAATGCTGCACTTAATATGCCAGCAAATTTGGAAAACTCACCAGCAGCCACAGGACTGGAAAAGGTCAGCTTTCATTCCAATCCCAAAGAAAGGCAATGCCAAAGAATGCTCAAACTACTGCACAATTGCACTTATCTCACACGCTAGTAAAGTAATGCTCAAAATTCTCCAAGCTAGGCTTCAACAATACTTGAACCATGAACTCCAGATGTTCAAGCTGGTTTTAGAAAAGGCAGAGGAACCAGAGATCAAATTACCAACACCCACTGGATCATCAAAAAAGCAAGAGAGTTCCATAAAAATATGTACTTCTGCTTTATTGACTATGCCAAAGCCTTTGACTGTGTGGACCACAACAAACTGTGGAAAATTCTTCAAGAGATGAGAATACCAGACCACCTGACCTGCCTCTTGAGAAATCTGTGTGCAAGCCAGGAAGCAACAGTTAGAGCTGGACATGGAACAACTGACTGGTTCCAAATAGGAAAAGGAGTACATCAAGGCTGTATATTGTCATCCTGCTTATCATGAGAAATGCTGGGCTGGATGAAGCACAAGCTAGAATCAAGATTGCTGGGAGAGATATCAATAACCTCAGATATGCGAATGATACCACCCTTATGGCAGAAAGTGAAGAAGAACTAAAGAGCCTCCTGATGAAAGTGAAAGAGGAGAGTGAAAAAGTTGGCTTAAAGCTCAACATTCAGAAAACTAAGATCATGGCATCTGGTCCCACCACTTCATGGCAAATAGATGGAGAAACAGTGACAGACTTTATTTTTTTGAGCTCCAAAATCACTGCAGATGTTGACTGCAGCTATGAAATTAAAAGACACTTACTCCTTGGAAGAAAAATTATGACCAACCTAGACAGGATTTTAAAAAGCAGAGGCATTACTTTGCCAACAAATTCTGGCTAGTAGTTGGACTATAAAGAAAGCTGAATGTGGAAGAATAGATGCTTTTGAACTGTGGTGTTGGAGAAGACTCTTGAGCGTCCCTTGGACTGCAAGGAGATCCAACCAGTCCATCGTAAAGGAAATTAGTCCTGAATGTTCATGGAAGGACTTATGCTGAAGCTGAAACTCCAATACTTTGGTCACCGATGCAAAGAACTAACTCATTTGAAAAGACCCTGATGCTGGGAAAGATTGAAGGCAGGAGGAGAAGGGCACGACAGAGGATGAGATGGTTGGATGGCATCACTGACTCAATGGACATGAGTGTGAGTAAACTCCAGTAGTTGGCAATGGACAGGGAGGCCTGGTGTGTTGCAGTCCATGGGCTTGCAAAGAATGGAACACGACTGAGTGACTGAACTGAACTGAGGCTCCTCTGTCCATGGAAATCTCCAGACAAGAATACTGGAGTGAGTAGTCATTTCCTTCTCCGAAGGATCTTACAGACACAGGGACTGAACCTCGTACATTGAGGCAGATTCTTTACCGTGTGAGCCATCATTAAGTCCAGATATTCCACCATTCAGGGGTTGGAATTCCAAGTTCTTTCTGTGCTATGCTTGAGAAAGATGATATCCCCCATATTTGCAGTTTTTTAATCACAGTTTGTGGGTCTTTAATGCCCCACATCTTTGCCGTAGTTGAGAATAAGCATAAATGAACTCCAATTCTTCTCCTTTAGCTGAACTAACAAATGTTTATGTCCCCAAGACTTGCTGTAGTCAGAAACTCATGATTCATCTGAATTCTTAATTTACCCATAACACCCTTATGCAAATTACCTCTTGCCCCCAGTAGACACCTTGGGTCAGTCAGTTGGCAAGGATATGGGCTAAGTCTGGAGGAAACAGGGTCTAATACTTGAAGCTGGGTGGTATCAAGTCATGAGAACTTGCTGGACTTAGAGCTGAGGCTGAAGCTGAAATCCACGTGTTGGAGGAGAGTGCAAAGAGCTCTTTATTGCAAAAGGCCAGCATTAGTTACACAGTGGAGTCTTAGGATGTTTATAACAAAAAGAGTTAAGAAAATGAACAAAAAAACCTGACATCTTAATGTGCTGGTCCCCAAATCTGGGTTGGAATTTTGACTCAGTTACTTATCAGCCATACAATATTAGAAAGTCACTTGCTTTTTCTAGGTACCTTATCTGCAAAGTAAAAGAACAGAACTACCATTAAAGAGATAATTTTGAGGATTAAATGAAATAATGTAAATAAAGTCCTCAGCATGAAGCTCAGCACATAAAAAATGCTTGATTGAAAAATAGTGAAAGACTAGCAAGTCCAATTTAGTGACCACTTCTGGCTTTTAGGACTTTCCCAGAGGGCTTGGACTAGAGAGACCCATACAGCAACTCCAGTAAATTCATCTCTATTTCAGTTGGCCAACTGACCTCAATATGAACAAGAGAGCCTGCATCTTGCCTGACCCCATCCTCCAACACCTTTTTAGAAGAATGGGTTGGTGTAGAGTAGATCATCTACCCAGTTCACTGACATGCAGTTGTGTCTGACTCTTTGCTACCCTATGGATTATTGCCCACCAGGTTCCTCTGTCCATGGGATTCTCCAGGCAAGAACACTAGAGTGGATTGCCATGCCTTCCTCCAGGGGATCTTCCCGACCCAGGGGTCAAACCTGTGTCTCTTATGTCTCTTGCATTGGCAGGTGGGTTCTTTACCACTGTGCCCCCTGGGAAGCCTCCTCGCTATTAACGAGAGACTTGTAATTCAGTGGAGGCTATGTTTTGCATTTGGAGCTCAATGACAGTTGGACCAATTTGTTGTAAATCTTGGGTGGCCTCTGTTCTCTCTGACTTGTGTACCCTGTAGTCCCACAACTGTGGGTGCAAGATGACTGGGCATCTTCAGTTTTGGAAGGCTGTGCTGTTCAATATTCTGTGTGTAGGAATTTTATGTTGCTGGCTCACTTCTCCGTTTCACATGCCAATCACTAAATGACTCTATGTCCACAGAACCATGCCACAAAGGAGCAGGGGGTCAGTTTGTTGCTGTTGCTGAATGTAGGAGTGAATGAAGAGAAGCTTTAGGAGAAGATTTTTCTAGAGCATTGTCTTTTAAAAAATTAATTTATGTGTTTTGGCTACTCTGAGTCTTAGATGCAGCACATGGGATCTAGTCCCCTGATGAGGGACTGAAACTGAGCCTCTTGCATTGGGAGTGAGGAGTCCTAGCCACTGGACCACAAAGGAAGTCCCTCTAGAGCATTTTTTGGTGTGTGTGTGGTGGGGGGGGGGAGGTGGCAGGGGGATCAAGGAAGTTGGATACATTTATTTTCCCATGCTGTATTTTGTTAATATGTATTTGTTCATGCACATCAAGGCTGTATATTGTCATCTTGTTTGTTCAACTTATGGGCAGAGTACATCATGTAAAATGCCAGGCTGGATGAATTACAAGCTGGAATTAAGATTGCCAGCAGAAATATCAACAACCCCAGATATGCAGATGATACTAGTCTAATGGCAGAAAGTGAAGAGGAACTAAAGGACCTCTTGATAAGGGTGAAAGGAAACTGAAAAAGCTGGCTTGAAACTCAACATTCAAAAAACGAAGATCATGGCATCCAGTCCCATCACTTCATGGCAAATAGATGGGGAAAAGGAAAAAATGGCAGACTTATTTTCTTGGGCTCCAAAATCATTGTGGGTGGTGATTGCAGCCATTAAATTAAAAGACTCTTGATCCTTAGAAGAAAAGCTGTGACAAACCTAGACAAGCGTATCAAAAGGCAGAGACATCACTCTGTTGTCACAGGTCTGTATATTCAAGGCCATGACCTTTCCAGTAGTCATGTATAGATGTGAAAGTTGGATCGTAAAGAAGGCTGAGCACCAAAGAATTGTTGCTTTCAAATTGTGGCACTGGAGAAGACTCTTGAAAGTCCCTTGGACTGCAAGGAAATCAAACCAGCCAATCCTAAAGGAAATAGGTCCTGAATATCCATTGGAAGGACTAATGCTGAAGCTGAAGCTCTAATACTTTGGCCACCTGATGCGAAGAAATAACTCATTGGAAAAGACCCTGATGCTGAGAAAGATTGAAACCAAGAAGAGAAATGGGCTGCCATGGATGAGATGGTTAGCATCACCAACTCAATGGACATGAATTTGAGCAAACTTTGGGAGATAGTGAAGGGCAGAGGAACCTGGCATGCTACAGTCCATGGAATCACAAAGAGTTGGACATGACTTAGAGACAAAATAACAGACATCTTCATTTGTAACAAGCTCCCAAAGTGATTTGCAGATTCTCTTTTCTAAAGCTCTCTTTTGCAGAAATATTGTAAGGTGATAGCTCTACAGGGTAATTGTCTTGCAAAGGGATTGCTTGCACTTATGTGACTAGCTCACTGCTTTATACCACAATATGTATTTTGTTGATTTTCTTCAAAAAAGACCTTCAATATATGGTTTCTGTGAGTATTAAGAGATTCAGCCATATGTCACCTCGCATGGAAATTCTTCCTGTATTATGCCCCTCCCTTACCCTCTCTATCTCCTCTGCATCCCATTGGCATGGTCTGAATGAGGCCACTTTTACATTCCCATAGTATATTCCCAAGCTGTAAACCTTGATCAGTAAACATTCATTGAACAAGCCAATTAACAAATCGATTTTCCAGCTCATTCAAGATTATCTTGTTAGAATTATTTTCACCTTTTCTTCCAGAGAAGAGTAGTGCCACATCACAAGTATTGCCTGTATCCTTTTTTTTTTTCCCCTTAACTTTTTCTCTTATCTGCTCTGCACATATAGTAGTGGTTCTCACCTTGCTACTCAGTAAGATGAACAATGGTAACAGAAAGGATTGTGTCCCTGCTCTCCAGAATCATGGCTGCCCAGAAAGACAGAGGCATGAACAGGGCATGGGAGATGCGCACAGTAGTCCCATCTGCAGGAACAGCAGAGGAGGCAGGCCCTTTATCCCATCTGCCAGGTTGTGAAGGGCTACTCAGACTGAGTGTTGCCTAGGTAGAAGCCCAGAGAACCAGGCAGAGACAGAAGGCACAGGGGCAGAAAGCCAAGTGCAAAGGCACGTGCACCTTGAACTTGGCGTGCTCTTACCGAGTACTTTCTCCTTGAGTACTTTCTCTCTAGCTTTTATAGCCACAGTTTATTCTCTCCTTGCCTGAACTATGAAGTTGCCATAGGTATCCAATTTCTTTTTCTTAACTTTTTTATTGGAGTATAGTTGATTTACAATGTTGTGTTAGTTTCTGGTATACAACAAAGTGACTCAGTTGTACATATACATATAGGCAGTCCTTTTCAGATTCTTTTCCCAGATAAATCATTACCGAGTCTTCAGGATAGTTCCCTATGCTATGCAGTAGGCCCTCATTAGTTATCTATGTTATATAGAGTAGTGTATTCCCCAATAACCTGGGCGAGGCTTGGGTGTTTCAAGACTGGGATTCTTTTTTTAAATTTAGGGCAGCCATGCATTTGCAGGACCAAATACTTTTGGTACCTTCTATGTGAATACCTATCCGTCCAGGGTCACAGACTCAAACACTACCCTGGGCAATAAAGCTGATGAATCTTAGTTATGGATCTGGGGAGGGCTAAGACAAGAGGGAGTGGTTAGGCCTCTGAGGATCTAGAAAGCACACACCCTATTTCAAATTCAGGGTCTTGCTGTAATCAGACTCTGAGCCAGCCAAACAGAACACCTCTGCCTTGTGGATCTGGCCCAGTAACCTCCCATGCGTGACCTCTGTCAGTGAGGTCCTGGGTCAGAGCTGATGTATTATTTATTTTCTAATCTCTGGAGCTCAGGAATGAGTAGGTATTTAGGAACTGTTTGTGTTTGAATCGTAGTGAGCGTTCCCAGCCGAACTTTTGAAAACAACGACTGTGCAAGTTCTGATCCACCCTGAGTGATTATCGGCTCAGTCAGGTAAATGTAAATTGGTAAATGGATGGGTAAGAAGAAAAGAGACTGAACTGATAGGAAACTTGCCTCAGATGATTCACCTAGTAAGAGATCAAATTAGAATTCACACCCAGTAGTGTGTGGCCCCAGACACTGTGGTGCTCTGTGCAACACAGGAAAACAAAAATCTCCTATGGTAACAACCCCATCTGAAGATTTCCTTTCAAAGGTCATTCTCATCATGTCATCCTCCTACTTAAAACTTTTCCCATTGTTCTAAGTCAAAGACAAGGTTTCTTAATACGGCCCATGGAACCCCACAGGACACAGACTACCCAACTCCTTTGTTTTTGGATCCAACCCCGCTAGCCTTACAACCTTCAGGATTTCCTCGTTCACTTAGAATTTGCACTTAGTTTCTCTCTGCTGCAAACCCCTCCCCCAATCCCTCTGTTGTTCAGTTATTAAGCAGTGTTCCACTGTTTGCACTCCCAAGGACTGCAGCCGGGCTCCCCTGTCCTACACCAACTCCCTGAATTTGCTTAAATTATGTCCGTTGAGTCGGTGATGCTATCTAACCATCTCATCCTCTGCCACTCCTTTCTCCTTTTGCCTTCAATCTTCCCCAGCATCAGGGCCTTTTCCAATGAGTCAGCTCTTTGCATCAGGTGGCTGGAATATTGGAACTTCCACTTCAGCTTCAGTTCTTCCAATGAATATTCAGGACTGATTTCATTTAGGATTGATGAGTTTGATCTCCTTGCAGTCCAAGGGACTCTCAAGAGTCTTCTTCAGCCCCACAATTGAGAGCATCAGTCCTTTGATGCTCAGCTTTCTTTGTGGGCTTTCCAAGTAGTGCTAGTGGTAAAGAACCGGTCAGCGTAGGGCACGTAAGAGACCAGGGTTTGATCCCTAGGTTGCGAAGATCTTCTGGAGAAGGGCGTGGTAACCTACTCCGATATTATTGCCAGGAGAATCCCCATGGATGGAGGAGCCTGGTGGGCAACACTTATAGAGTCAGGAAGAGTTGGGCATGACTAAAGCAGCTTAGCAACTCTCACAACCGTAGGTGACTACTGAAAAACCATAGGGAATTTAATTCAGATGACCATTATATCTACTACTGTGGGCAAGAAGCCCTTAAAAGAAATAGAGTAGGTTTCATAGTCACCAACCTCTTCAGTTCAGTTCAGTACAGTTCAGTCACTCAGTCATGTCTGACTTTTTGCGACCCCATGAACTGCAGCATGCCAAGCCTCACTGTCCATCACCAACTCCCGGAGTTCACTCAGACTCACGTTCATCGAGTCCGTGATGCCATCCAGCCATCTCATCCTCTGTCATCCCCTTCTCCTCCTGCCCCCAATCCCTCCCAGCATCAGAGTCTTTTCCAATGAGTCAACTCTTCACATGAGGTGGCCAAAGTACTGGAGTTTCAGCTTTAGCATCATTCCTTCTAAAGAAATCCCAGGGCTGATCTCCTTCAGAATGGACTGGTTGGATTTCCTTGCAGTCCAAGGGACTCTCAAGAGTCTTCTCCAACACCACAGTTCAAAAGCATCAATTCTTTGG
>SJYV01001193.1:0-18112 GCA_006410875.1 Neotragus pygmaeus | reverse complement strand
GGCACCTACTGACCTGGGGAGTTCATCTTTCAGGGTCCTATCTTTTTGCCTTTTCATACTGTTCATGGGCTATTTTGGGTTTCTACATAACAGACTGGTGGGATTCTTAAAGGATAAATCCCAATTTGCTTTTATAAAAATGTCTTTTATTAAATGTATGTGTGCCATTTTAACAATTCTCACCATTAAGTGTGTGTGTGTGTTTGGCCATACCACTAGACTTACAGGATCTTAGTTTCCCAACCAGGGATCAAACCCAGGCCCTGGCAGTGAAAACATTGAATCCTTGCTACTGCACAGCAAGGAAATTCCCAAGTATATTCTATTCATTCTTTTTTTAAAATGGTATCTTTTCAAAACATTTATTTATTTATTTCTCTATCCTGGGTCTTTGTTGCTGCGTGTAGGCTTTCTCTAGTTATGGAGAGTAAGGACTACTCATTAATTGCAATGTGTGGGTTTCTCATTGCAGTGACTTCTCTTGTGAAATATGGCCTCTAGTGTGCTCAGGCTTCAGTAGTTGTGATATATGGGCTTGGTTGCCCCGAGACCTATGGAATCTTCCTGCACTAGGGATCGAACCTGTGTCCCCTGCATTGACAGATGGATTCTTAACCACTGGACCACTAGGGAAGTCTCTCTATTCATTCTTGAAAACCAAGAATGAAAATCAAATTCACATACTGCTTCTCCTACTCTAGAAAGTTTTATAAGAATACTTCTTGCTCACAGGTCACATGAAAAGCTTCATTTTCTGTGTTCAAGATTTATCACATTTTCTGGTATTCTTTCAATACACAACTGTCTCCCTGATAGGCCATAAGCAAAGGAACATGTTGCTCTCTCTTTAATATGTTTAAAGCTTAAAACACCATAAACAGTTGGTAAAATGCATGTTAAATGAAAAGGTACTCAAAACACACACAGGAAGCAACTGGAAATCTTTTGTTGTTAAGCAGAATTTGTGTGTGGAAAATACGACTTTGCCAAATCTATGACAACAAGCTGAGATTGAACATGATAAGATGAAAGGAACCCTCCTTCAAGCCCTGCCAGAGCTGCGGGCAAAGGGAGGCACCTTCTAGCTCCTTTGCAAATGTGTGTGCTTCATATTGTGTATGTGTGACTATGCTTCCCTTCTATTTTCCCAATTTTAGTTTCCTCTCCTTTTGAAATATATTTTTTCCTCCCATAGGGAAAACAGGCATTTTTACTGTTATATTACAAAGTACTTTCAAGACAACAGTAAATTAGGTGTCAAAAATCCATTCAAACTATTTGAAAGAAGCCTCCAAGAAATTGACGATTTCGGAACAATATAGTGTTTTTTCAAATGAAAATAACATTTTAGTGTGAAGAATTTTTTAAAGCAAATATATTGCTCATAATAAGGTGAATTGGGTGGGTGGAAGAGAAGCACAAAATTAACCAACCAGAAAATCTTAAACATTACACTCGGCAGATACTATTTAAGCATAGGTCTGTTCTGGGTGCTTGCAGAGAGTCCCTGAGCTTTGTTCTATTGTCTTTTTGTGCTGAATATTATTTCTGGTGTCCTTTTTTAGATACTTGGAGTGAAAATGAAACATCTGGCTGGTACTATTTAGTATCTCTCTGGGTACATTTATAGATAAATGCAGTCCCTCCCCAAATCCAGGCTCTATAACCAGTTTCTACTAGCGTATTTTCTTGCTTTAAAGGTTAGCTAGTGCTGTGAGTTCCAACTTCTAAATTAATGATGTTAAGAGGACTTAGGATGTAAAAAAACAGACTCGTATGTTTTGTCGAATGCAACTTCTAAGAATGCATAATTAACAGTGTCTCCATTAATATACAGTATGTTCAACACTGAGACACCACTATCATAAATAAAGGTAGACATGGATAAATTTATAATTAAAAATGCATTAGAAATTACAAGCATAATTTATTTACTAATGTGCACTGGAATAAATTTTATGTGTAATATTTTAAAACAGGGCATTAATAAATAATAGTGAACATAAAATGTTTTTGCAGCTGAAAATATTTCAATAAACATTAGTAAGTTAAATGCACTGCAGGAGTTATAATTGCTGTGAAATAAAGTTCATAGAATACAATCAATGTAGAAAACTGTTTCTTGAGTGTATTCAAAATATCAGAAACAAATAACTTTTTTTCTTTGAAAGCTGACAAGTAGGGTATTCACAGCAGTGCCTGCAAATGTTTTAAGAATAAAAGTTTAGGACATCCAAATAGTGGATAATTGATCACTTGAATAAAACAACCAAGATCCTTCTGATCAAAAACATTTACAGATTAGTGCATTCAATCTTATCCATTTGTTTGTTTGACTCATACTGTTTTGGAGCAATTTCTCCCACTTGAGAACTCCATAGGTTTTTTTTTCAACCTTTCATTTAAAAATTGACCTTTAGCTTGCACTGTGGTTTTGATCTATTAAGGAAAACAATTCCTAAGGTGCGAGGCACTGTTCTAAGGACTCATGCATTTTCCATACTCCTAGCTCTTAACTACTTCACTCTGCTGACTCTGTTATCTTAATCTTATATTTATTTCACTTTCTGAATGTTCACATTGGGTGTTTTCAATGAGATTGTAAACCCCACAACACCCAGCAGTATTTGCTTGTTTGATGCCTCTGGAAAGAGAGATTATGTTTACAGGCAGAGTGTTTTTTGTAGTGGGGGGGAGTTGTTTATTTGTTTTATTTTTTGCCATATATAGGACCTTAGTAGATGAATGCAATGAATGGCATCCCGCACTAGTTGAGCCTTGTTCTGTGCCTGACGCTGATATGGCTTATCAAGTCATTGTTGATGTTGTTTAGTCGCTAAGTCATGTCCAATTCTTTTGCAACCCCATGGACTGTAGTTCACCAGGCTCCCCTGTCCATGGGATTTTCCCAGACAAGAAGACTGGAGGGGGTTGCTATTTCCTTCTTCAGGGGATCTTTCCAACCCTGGGGATTGAACCCAAGTCTCCTGTATTGAAGGCAGATTACTGCTGAGCCACCAGGGAAGCCCAATAAAGCCATTAGACCTAATCTAATATAATCCTCACAACAATCCAATAAATAGATATTGTTCTTATCCCCTTTTAACAAATGAGGAAACTGAACCTCAAAGAGGTGAAGTCACTGTCTCATGATCTTATAACTAGTAACTGGCTGAATTGGAGGCCCCAGGCTCTATACATGCCCTAATAATAATCAACAACCCCTGTTCCTAAAATAACCATGTCCCTTCTCTAAATCATGTTGCTGTCTGGCATCTCACAATTCTTTCAGCTGGCTTGTCCCCCCATTGGTATCTAATCTAAGTCCCTCCTGCTCCCATTTAAGATAATTCCCTCATGTCCTGTCCTTAGTAGACAAGAACTGATGTTTAAAACACATGAGCAACATCCCTTTAGATATTTGAAGATGGCTATTAAATTCTCCTTAACCTTCTTTCCTCTGTGATAGGGTATTAGTAACCCCAATTCCTTTAGCCTTTTCTCACAGGGAATCTTTCTAAAACATTTCATGCCCTAAGCCACATTCCTAGAGAGTGTTTTCAGATTTTCCATATCTCAATTCATTATTATCACTTTCAAAGAGTATTTATTAAGCGCCCACACATGCACGTGACCTCTGCTGGAATTTACGCAAGACAGGAAAGGAAAAAGAGGCTATCTGGATGCCATTACTCTAAGATGTCTGAGTCTCCAGATAGCGTTCTTTAAAATTCTTCCTGTGGGGACTTCCCTGGTAGTCCAGTGGTTAAAACTTCATGCTTCCAATGAAGGGGTGTGGGTTCGATCCCTGGCCAGGGAACTAGGATCTCACATAGTGTGGAGCCAATAAATAAATAAATCCTTCCTGCGACTCTATCATCCTCCCACCTGACTCACCTCCTGATGATTTACTAAGCTAGAAGTAACCTGATATATTTCAGTCACCATAGCATCCCTGACAACTGGCAGAGTAAAGAACAAAATGTATGGGTAGTAAGTCACTTCAATTGTGTCCGAATCTTTGTGACCCCGTGGACTGTAGCCCACCAGGCTCCTCTTTCCATGGGATTTCCCAGGCAAGGATACTGGAGTGGGTGGCCATTTCCAGGGGAATCTTCCTGACTCAGGGATCGAATCTGTATCTTCTGCATTGGCAGTCAAGTTCTTTACCACTGAGCCATCAGGAAAGCCTGAGCAAATGCTAGCTCAGAAGTAAAAAACAAAACCAAAAATCAGGTAGCCTGAAAACTGAAATCAGCCTCCACAGGCTGCTAAGGGCTTTTCTGCTTTCTTTGAAAAATTGGAATGATGTGGCAACACTGGGTCCACAGCCTACTTGTCAACAATCAGGTGAGTGGTGGCTGCTCTGCTCCTGGTGATGCAGGCCAGGTGTCAGCCACCATCCATCAAGACCCTCGTACTGTAGATTCCTCTGCTCATTTCCAAGACCTGCCTGGTTGAATGGCACTTAAACCTGAGCCCCTAACCTGGCTCTAGGAAACAGCCTAAGAACTAATGTCTGCTATACAATGCAGGGGTATCAATGATGAGGGGGAATGGCCCAGAGGGAAGTCTCAGAACCTGCTTCACCTGCGAGAACATGTTCTATTCACACAGCAAAATCTGGAGCCTATACTGGAGAAAGAGGTTTTAGGAAATAAAGGGGTGGGGCTGTAAATTATGCATCTTTCTATTTCCCAGTTCTTTGCTAAAATCTCAGCACAAAATATGTTGCTTTAAATGAAATGCGAATGTGAAAGCATTAGTTGTTCAGTCATGTCCGACTCTTTGCGACCCAGNGGGGTGGGGCTGTAAATTATGCATCTTTCTATTTCCCAGTTCTTTGCTAAAATCTCAGCACAAAATATGTTGCTTTAAATGAAATGCGAATGTGAAAGCATTAGTTGTTCAGTCATGTCTGACTCTTTGCGACCCAGTGGACTGTAGCCTGCCAGGCTCCTCTGTCCATGGAATTCTTCAGGCAAGAATACTGGAGTGGGTTGCCATGCCTCTCGCCTGGGGATCTTCCCGACCCAGGGATCGAACCTGGGTCTCCTGCATTGCAGGCAGATTCTTTACTGTCTGAGCCACCAGGGCAATTCCCTGGTGGTTCAGTGGTTAGGACCCTGTGCTTTCATTACCAAGGACCTGGGTTCAGTCCTTGGTCCCGTGGGGCGCAGCAAATAAAAAAAAGAGGAGGAAATAAACTAATCCTAGCTTCTGCTCAGCTCTGTGACCCTGGTAAAGAGTCACATTGCTTCTCTCAGCCTCAGTTTCCTCATTCACAGAATGAAAGTGATGCCACTTACTTGGCAGGATCTCATGATGCTATTCTGTGAAATCTAAAATGTTTTATATATGTAAGCTGTAAAAGATAAAAAAATTTGCCTCTCAAAGATATTTAGATTTTAATATTGTTTTCCCAATGCAGTAAAAAATAAAATTTTGAAATATGCATTTGTCTTTCAGACTCAATGACAGAGATTTTGAATTAAATAATTTTCATTTTGAATAAAAAAGTCTGTAGACATCTTTATTTTACCTGGAGAAATAAATATGTTTACCCTAAGAGTATAGATGGGGAAACAGTGGAAACAGTGTCAGACTTTATTTTGGGGGGTTCCAAAATCATTGCAGATGGTGATTGCAGCCATGAAATTAAAAGACCCTTACTCCTTGGAAGGAAAGTTATGACCAAGCTAGATAGTATATTCAAAAGGAGAGACATTACTTTGCTGACTAAGGTCCGTCTAGTCAAGGCTATGGTTTTTCCAGTGGTCATGTATGGATGTGAGAGTTGGACTGAAGAAAGCTGAGCGCCAAAGAATTGATGCTTTTGTATTGTGGTGTTGGAGAATACCCTTGAGAGTCCCTTGGACTACAAGGAGATCCAACCAGTCCATTCTAAAGGAGATCAGTCCTGGGTGTTCATTGGAAGGACTGATGCTAAAGCTGAAACTCCAGTACTTTGGCCACCTCATGCGAAGAGTTGACTCATTGGAAAAGACTCTGATGCTGGGAGGGATTGGGGGCAGGAGGAGAAGGGGACGACCGAGGATGAGATGGCTGGATGGCATCACTGACTCGATGGACGTGAGTCTGGGTGAACTCCAGGAGTTGGTGATGGACAAGGAGGCCTGGCGTGCTGCAATTCATGGGGTCAGCAAGAGTTGGACATGACTAAGCGACTGAACTGAACTGAACTGAACTGAACTGAAGTGCCAAGAACTTGGTTTCTTATGTCATTCCCCCCAAAAAAGGAACCACGGCTCCTTGGAGAAATGGCTGACTCTAGAACTGGGGAAGGAAACATACAAGATAAACCTGAAACATCTTATAGTGTCAGAAAGTAAGAAAATAGTGGGGAAAAAAAACCCTACATGAAAAAGACACAGGAACAAAGATTTATGGTATATTGCCCAGGAAACTATATTCAATATCTTGTAATAAACTATAATGGAATAGACTTTCTTGAGAAATATATATAATATAATATATATATAACTGAATCACTGTTGTATACCTAAAACTAACATGATATTGCAAATCAACTATGCTTAAATAACACTTAGTCCCTCAGTTCTTATCCGACTCTTTGTGACCCCATAGGCTGTAGCTTGCCAGGTTTCTCTGACCATGGGATTTTCCAGGGAAGAATACTGGAGTGGGATGCTATGCCCTCCTCCAGGGGATCTTCCCAACTCAGAGATTGAACTCAGGTCTCCTGAAGTGCAGGCGGATTCTTTACCTTCTGAGCCACTAGGGAAGTCTAATAAAAATTAAATAAAAATTTTTTAAAGTATTCATTTAAAAAAACAAAAAGGACATGGGAACCAATGGCCAAACCTGAAGGTTTTCAGCAGTAACATAAAGTAGTATTGGCTTATCACTCAGAGTGTAAAATAAATATCCACTACCTCAGCCAGGTGATCAAGGATAATATCAACAGGAATAAGTGGGACTTTCCTGATGGTCCAGGGGTTAAGAATCTGCCCTTCCACTGTAGGGGGCATGGGTTCAACCCCTGGAAGCACAGCTAAGATCCCGCATGCCATGCTACTTGGTCAAAAAAGAAAATAAAAAGCAGTAATAAGTCACATTGCTAGTGTGTACTCTTGCTAGGATGTGATGAAAATGACAATTTACCTCTGGGGTCTTCCTTCTCCAAACTCACAACTCCAGTTTTCATGAGGAAAATGCCTGACAAATCCCACTTGTGGGACATCTTGCAAAAGACTTGACCAGGACTCCTCCGACTGTTAAGGTCATCAAGAAGCAGAGAAGGTCTGAGGAGCTGCCCCAGTCAAGAGGAGCTTGAGGAGACTATAACTATCAAATGTAATGTGGTATCCTGGGGGAGATCCTCGGACAGAAAAGAAAGTGTTAAGTAAAAGAAATCTGAATAAACTATGGCCTTTCACTAATAAACTAATCCATTTACTAATAGACTCAATTCAAGTTTAGTTGGTTCATTAATTATAACAAATGTACTAAATAATATATTAATAAAATGTTCATTACAGGGAACACTGGGTGCAGGGCATATGAGAACTCTCTGGACTATATTCTCAATTTTTATGCAAATCCGAAGCTGTTCTAAAAAATAAATTCTATTAAAGCTATTTTTTTAAACTGCTCATTATTACCTTTAAGGCTCCCCCTGCCATTAAAAGCTGATATCGATCTGTAGAAAGTTAAACAAAGAGATATAAAACATATTATAGGATGTTAATTGAAAAGTAACAAATGAGAGTATAATAATAGTATTTATAGTTTATATTTTTAAAAATGCACATCTGTGTATATATGCACTCTATAAATGCTTTTTGGAAGAGGCATGGAGATACCCACAAACAACTATGGTGATTATTCCTAGGGAGGGATTAGGGGGTACAGAATTATGCTCAAGGAGGACTTGGGGGTTATCTGTATTTTGGGGGAAAGTATTTCAAAAAGAGCATAGGCTAGTATTATAATACTTATGTAACCAAAAAATAGGTGAAGAACAGAAACAAACTTTGAAAACGAAAATCTTCTGCCCTTGTTGGTTCACAGAAAGTTCCTTTCTCTAGCTTAGATTTCACTTGGTCTTGGCTTGCCCCTTAACCTTTTCCCTAAAGGATGATTTATTGATGTAAAGGACCAAATATAAAAGCTTCACCTAGAACCCAGCTAAAGCTTTAATGATTATCTACCTAGAGTTTTTTATCCTTGCCTTCTGCTTTCCTGGCTGAAGGGGTTATCAAAAGTTTCTCCCCCAGGGGTGATAACAATAATGTTGGCCGACACTTACTCATTCAATGACTACATTTATTGAGCACCTGGTTAGGCACTCTGTCTAGGTGGGAGGGATAGAGTCAGTGAACAAAACAAACAAAAACCCTCCCCTTATGGAACTTACATTCTAACAGAGGGAGATTATAATATTATTAAGTAATATTAAAATAATAAATAATAACTAAAATAAGTGAGTAGTATGGGTGATGGAGAAAACAAAACAGTAAATCCTGGGGTGAATAGGTAGGTTGTTCACATGTGGCTCATTGATTGGTTAAATTTGAGCAGAAATTTGAGCTGTCTGGAGAATAATTAATCCTTAGTGAACTACTTTTTAAATATGATGTCTTTGAATCCTTAAAACTGCCCTATGAGCTAAGTATTCTATCGAGTCCCATTTTATAGATGAGGAAGCTGAGATTTGGGGGAGAGCAGTAATTTGCCCCAAATCCCCTGGTGAAGGAAGAGCTGGATTGAAACTTCTGAGCCTGGGCTCTTCCTATTTTCCCTTTACCCTTCTGCTTTTTCCCTCTTGCCTTCCATCAAACCACTTCTTCAAATGTCAGGATCCTTTGGACGTTGTCTTCTAGACTCTTTCTTCCCTAAAAAAAAAACAAACAGCCTTGGGACTTCCCTGGTGGTCCAGGGGCTAAGACTGCACACTCCCAAAGCAAGGGGCCCTGAGTTTGATCCCTGGTTCAGGAACTAGATCCCACATGTTCCAACTAAGACCTAGAAAAGCCAGAAAACAAAACCAAATCCAAACATAAAAACCCCAGCCTTAGCCAGAGCCCCACCACTGCCCCAAGGAACTCTCCCCAACCTAGGGATGGGAGTAGAAGAATTAGGCAACTCAGCTGTGACAACCTAAAGAACAACTTAGCTTAATGCTCTGCTCACATTCAGGAAAAGCAAGTTGCTTCTCTTAACTGGCAGTGTCATTAAAAACTAAAAAAGCGTGAACACACTGAATGTGAATTTTTCCATGTTATCAACTCTGGGTAAAACATTGCTCGTGCTGACCATTGCAGATTACCTTTCAGGAGCCAGAAGGCATCATGGAAGAAACATGTTGCTTAGAGGACAAATGGAAACAATGCCTGAAAAAGACACTCTAGAAGTGAGAAGGGGAATGAAGTATCAGAACTCCATTATCACAAGAAAATAGTGTGGTTTGGATTTGTGCATACAACACACTATAAAACCAGAACAGGAGTTTAAAACTTGCCTTAAAATTTCCCTCTCACATTTATGGAATAATTAAATCATTTTTTGCAAGCACCCCTGTCCTTTGAAGGCAACACTGACCCTAAGCAGTAGCTGCTATGCTGCTGCTAAGTCGCTTCAGTCGTGTCCGAATCTGTGCGACCCCATAGACGGCAGCCCACCAGGCTCCTCCGTCCCTGGGATTCTCCAGGCAAGAACACTGGAGTGGGTTGCCGTTTCCTTCTCCAATGCATGAAAGTGAAAAGTGAAAGTGAAGTCGCTTAGTTGTGTCCGACTCTTCAAGACCCCATGGACTGCAGCCTATCAGCCTCCTCTGTCAATGGGATTCTCTAGGCAAGAGTACTGGAGTGGGTTGCCATAGTTGTACCCATTTCAGAGATGCAGAACTGAGGCTTAGAGAAGCAAATTTTTCAAGATCACCTGCAAAGCGAATATTTAAACTCAGGTGTGCTGAAAGCTTCATCTCATACCCATAAAATGCCTATCTGTCCCATATAAAGACCTTGTGAAGATCAGGTAGATGTTTAAACAGAAGTTGTATGAATCACTGTATATTAAACATCCTTTAGAAATACAGTGGAGAAGGCAATGGCACCCCACTCCAGTACTCTTGCCTGGAAAGTCCCATGGATGGAGGAGCCTGGTGGGCTGCAGTCCATGGGGTCGCTGAGGGTCGGACACGACTGAGTGACTTCACTTTTACTTTTCACTTTCACGCATTGGAGAAGGAAATGGCAACCCACTCCAGTGTCCTTGCCTGGAGAATCCCAGGGACGAGCCTGGTGGGCTGCCGTCTATGGGGTCGCACAAAGTCAGACACAACTGAAGTGACTTAGCAGGAGCAGCAACAGCAGCAGAAATACAGACTTTCCTGAGTAGAAATACTCATCTTCTCCCTATCCATTTTCAAGCCCCTTGAAAAGAATATCCACAGAGTAAAATGGTTTCTAACTGGAAGGGGATGATGGTAAACCACAAAACATTTAAACCTTATCAAGTTTTCCTTTGCTACATTTTACTTTAATTTTTCTCACTTAATGTAGATTACTTTATTATTTTATTTCTAAATTAAAATTCTGTTTTTCTCAAAGTAATTATGCACAGAGATTAATTTTAAGACCAAAAAGCTTATAACAAAAAGCTCTTATATTGTATTTTCTGTTACTTTCTTCTCCCTGATTCTGGTCCCCAGGATATAATATGGCTGCTAGGCTGTGAGATTTTTTAAAGGCTCAATTTAGTCCCTTTCTATTTGTTTTGAGTTGTTGTGTGTGTGTGTTTGATGAAAGTTGTGGTAATTTATAGCATTTCTTTTACGATGAAATCATTACTGTTAGAGAAAGGTAAAAATGCACTATCTCAAGCCAACATATCCCCTCTTTTCTTTTGGTAATTAAAATTTTAATTTTTAAACCAAAGTTACAAATAAGATTTGTTTAATACGTCAAACAGCTCTAGCCACAAATCTGGTGTCTGCTACATCACAGCAGATCGGTCCTCAATAAATGAGGGAAAATCGCAACCATTTTACACTGACGTGAAGATCCCGGTGGTGCCTGATCGCCGGGGAGCATCTGCTTCTTTCCCTCTCGGATACAAAGCGGGCAGAGTCAACTTTATAAATCCTATTACAGAAATGGGCATCTTTCCCCAAAGGGTGCATAAGCATGCACGCTTTCCTATAATATCTGAAATACCAAATGAAGCACATTAAAAAAATTTTTTTTCTTACGGTTTGAATAGAGTATGAGAATGCATTTCCTTTTGAGCTGGATCCTAAGATCCGGCCAAATAGCTAACTAGGGAAATGCTCACACATCCCACGGTGCGCGTTGACATGAAAGACTTTGCTTTTCTCCTCAACAAGAAACCCCCAGAGCCTTTCGTTGCATGATTGAAGGTGCCAGGGCTCTTCGGTCACTGGCTAAGAGGTGGTGTTTTGCATCGTGAGAGCTGTACAGGGTGCACGCGTGCTCTGCGCGGGGCAAAATCGCCACGGCTACGCAGGAGGCTCTTCCTAATTTGGACGCATTTGAGCCGACAATGGCACCATTTTCAGTGATTGGGCTTTTGTTCTAACTCGGACGCGAAAGGTTTGAGGTGATTTTTGTACCTCTGGTTTTGTTGCCTGAATATTCAATTTTTAGTTTTCATTATCTAAGTATACAGGACATGGTATAGGATCTGAATCTTTTTGAAATTAATTGCCATGTAAATAAAACATATTTCTGTAGAATGCACTTACTCATCGTTAGCATGCGAGAATTTCCAGTAAAATATCTTTAGTATTATTTTTATTATTAACATATTTACACTGTCACTCCAGCCCTGCACCCTTTGTGAATCTGTTTTTAAAATAAATATGACCTGATACCAGAGTGATTGGTGCAATAAAAATGCATGATGTGAAATTAATCAAATATGGTTGGGTTCAATTTATAAGGGACACATTAAGAAAAATTATTTCTTGTTTGGGTATGCCACTCTAGTGAATCAAACAGAACTGCGTATATTTCAGCAAGATACATGTAAAATCTATTCATTCAACAAACATTTATTATGCATTTACTGTGTGCATCACAGGGGATAAAAACCAAGCTGAGCAAACAAATTCACACATGAAACAACTGAAGGCCATAAGCAACTGCATAATTATGGAATATACGTTCACGATCCAAGGACTGGAGAAACAAAAGCTTAAGTAGCGGCAGTGTAATGCCCTGGTAAAGGGTGTGGGCCTCTGGATTTATTTCAGTTTTTTTCAGGAAGTGGCCATTAATTTTTGTGTGAAAAAATGAGAGCAGAGAGGCATAATTCATTGTGAAGATAGGTTTTATATTCTGTATATGTGAAGGAAATAAATTTCTAATGCAATAAAACAGAAAGGAAAAAAAGAAGAAAAAAAAAAAAGAACCCAGCTTGGTCTTTAGAGTCAAACAGACATAGGTTCAAATCTCAGCTCTGTTACTTACTAGCTGGGTGACCTTGGGTCTATTCTTTGGTTTTGTAGAGCTTTGGGTTTTCTTATTTACAATATGGAGATGGTACGGTCTTTCTAATAGGATTGTTGTGAGAATTAATTGAGATGATGTCCTCTGTAAGCATTCACTAAGTTTGTTATCATAGTGGGGCTGAGGGCAGTCAGAGAAGATGTGTTGGAAACTGCTATTGCCAGAGTTGTTGACAAAGATGAATGGTTGGAGATGGTGTTCTAGGTGGAGGAGACAGTATGGACACAAGCTGGAAGATAGGGCTGGAAACCAAGTAGTCCATTCATTTCCAGGGATGGGGTTCTACTTTCATCCTACAAGAGAGCCAGCTGAGTAGAGATAAGCCTAGTACTCAAGGACAATATCACTACCATTCAGGTGACTTAAACATAAAGAATTTCTAGACAGATTAGCAGGACGTATCCCTGGAGAACACCTGCAATCACTGAGCCATAGTGGGATAGAACTCAGGACCCAAGACTCTGATCATCTTAAAGGCTGGACTTCCCCTGCCTTTTTCAGTACCGTACACTACAGCCTAGTATAGCGTCTTGTCCAAGGGAAGCAATCAATAACCACTTGATGAATGAATGAGTAAACCCTGTGTCCTATAAAATGCAAACAACTTTTTACTTACTAGCTACATAAACTCAACCCCCGTGCCTCCATTTCTTTAACTGTAAAACAGGATAAGTACCTATTGACCTCTCAGGACTGTTATGAATATCAAATGCATTAATGTTTGTAAAGGGCTAAGAACAGTGCCCGGCACCTGGTCAGTTCTATATTAGTGTTTTTAAAATACAAAATAAATAACAATGTTAAAGGGTCCTGTGTGGAACTTTTCTGGCAGTTCAGTGGTTAAGATTCTGCCTTGCAATGCAGGAGCATGGGTTTGAACGCTGGTCAGAGAACTAAAGTCTTGCATGCCTCTGGGTGTGGCCAAATATTTTTAAGGGGGAGGAGTCTTATGAAAATTAAATTAAAAAATGCTTGCAGGCAATAAGTATTTGTAGAGGGAAGTGAAGAGGGAAGGACCTGCCAATACCGAAACCCCACCCCAAGCAGGCTCAGAAGTACCCAGGTGCAGGCTTAACAGGACCTGATGAATCTAGGATTTGTCTTCTTGAGCCAAGCATGCAGTGGGCCTGGGGGGGCCCTAGACCTGCCTGTTCTCCTGCTTTCATCTCCCCTCCCCAAACTCACTGGTACCAGATGATACCTTTAACCCAAGGCTGTGACCTGGGTCCCACACTATCAGCCCTGGACTACTCTAGGGCCCTACATGGCTGTATCCATCTTTGTACTCATGGCCAACACCTGAAGTCTTACTTCCATTGAGATGGAATAGCTCCTCATCCCTTTCCATTCTCCTTCCTCCTCAGAGTGATAGTGGTGCTGCCTTTGTGGATCACAACTTCCCAGAAATCCTATTGGTCCCAACCACCAGAGAGGACCCCTTGGCTATCAGCACAAGATGGGCTGAAACAGGGCCCATCATGCCCATTGGATATTATTGTTCAGATGGCTGCTCACCCTCCCTGGCATCAGCCATCAGATTAGTCAGGTCACTGAGCTAGCTCAAACTCTGCCAACTCAATAATTCATTCATCTGTTCATAAGTTCATTCTCATATTCATTTGACTATTGGTAATTCAGTTCTTCCTCTATGCTTAGATGGAGACACTGAGATCATTCACATAGTGTTCCCGCACTCAGAGAACTCACAGTCTAGTCAGGGAGAGAGATAACTCACAATATAGAGTAATTAGGTGCAAAAAGATCCAGATAGTCAAAGCTATGACTTTTCCTGTAGTAATGTATGGATTTGAGAGTTGGACCATACAGAAGGCTGAGTGCCAAAGAATTGATGTTTTCAAAGTATGGTGCTGGAGAAGACTCTTCAGAGTCCCTTGGACAGAAAGGATATCAAACCAGTCAATCCTAAAGGAAGTCAACCCTGAATACACTAGAAGGACTGATCCTGAAACTGAAGCTCCAATACTTTGGCTGCCTGATGTGAAGAGTTGACTCATTGGAAAAGACCCTGATGCTGGGAAAGACTGAAGGCAGGAGGAGAAGGAGACAATAGAGGATGAGATGGTTGGATGGCATCACTGACTCAATGGACGTAAGTTTGAGCAAACTCCAGGAGATAGTGAAGGACAGGGAGGCCTGCCTGCTGCAGTCCATGGGGTCGCAAAGAGTAAGACACGACTTAGTGACTGAACAACAACAAAGTGCAAAAATAGAAATACATAGAAGGTAGGCGAGACAAGGGAGATTTAGTACTCTTATCTGGGAGAATCAGGGAAGCATTCCCAGAAAAGAGACATTTGAGATGGATTTTTGGNTTGAGCAAACTCCAGGAGATAGTGAAGGACAGGGAGGCCTGCCTGCTGCAGTCCATGGGGTCGCAAAGAGTCAGACACGACTTAGTGACTGAACAACAACAAAGTGCAAAAATAGAAATACATAGAAGGTAGGTGAGACAAGGGAGATTTAGTACTCTTATCTGGGAGAATCAGGGAAGCATTTCCAGAAAAGAGACATTTGAGATGGATTTTTGGAGATGGAATCGGATAAGATCAGAATCATTTTAGATCGAGGGGTGAAAAGGCATGGAGGGATCGAAGGGAAGAGCTGGGCTCTAAGATAAGGTTGGAGAGAAGCTGGGAGTAGTGGGCAGAGACCAGATGATAGAGAAGGTTGAACATGGGGCCAAGGAGCTTAAACCTAATGCTTTTTGGTGAAGGGATGTAGGGGACACTGTGTAGTGCTGCCAGGCTCCCCCTTCACTGGTTGCCGTGGTTGCTGGGAAGGCCATCCAGAGGCAATCACCAGCTGTCAGGCCCATTTAGTGATTCCCTCTGCAGCAGACAGCCACCTCACCCAAGGTCATGCCCTTCTCTGGCAGGACAGCTGACATTCTAGGACTGATGGATGTAATAGTATAAAGGCCCAACCCTTGGGGCCCAGCTCTGGACAACTCTGACGGCCTATTTTAGTTCAAAAGGTCCCAGTGGGTTTGGCTCAGGCTGTCAATTGTTCGACATTGAAGTTCAACTTCTCCCCGCCCCGCCCCCGTCCCTCCTGCTTTCTTCCCTTCTCTCCCATAGGAATCGCAACCAAGAGCAGCGTCACCCTGGGCATGGATTTCACCCTCTCTACTCAGAACTTCACTCATCAAGCATCCACCTCTCCATATCTCCTACCTGTGAGGTATTTGAAAACGCTTCAATCTCTTTCATACCCCCTACAGGTTCTCAAGTCCATGTGGCCTTCCAGTTCCTGCCCTCTAGCTCTCCTCTGCTTGTCAGGTGCTGCTGCTGCTGCTACTAACTTGCTCAGTCGTGTCTGACTCTGTGCGACAGCAGCCCACCAGGCTCCCCCGTCCCTGGGATTCTCCAGGCAAGAACATTGGGATGGGTTGCCATTTCCTTCTCCAATGCATGAAAGTGAAAAGTGAAAGTGAAGTCGCTCAGTTGTATCTGGCTCTTTGCGACCCATGGACTATAGCCTACCAGGCTCCTCTGTCCTTGGGATTTTCCAGGCAAAAGTACTGGAGTGGGGTGCCATTTCCTTCTCTGCTTGTCAAGTGAGTTTCTCCAAAAAGCTGTCAACTTCCTGTCTGCAGTCCTCCCTACCAAATCATTCCTTTGGTGATCCCAGTGAACATCTGCCACACCCCCCATCTCCACTAAAACCTTTCACCAGGGCTCTAATGCTCTCCATNTCTCTGCTTGTCAAGTGAGTTTCTCCAAAAAGCTGTCAACTTCCTGTCTGCAGTCCTCCCTACCAAATCATTCCTTTGGTGATCCCAGTGAACATCTGCCACACCCCCCATCTCCACTAAAACCTTTCACCAGGGCGCTAATGCTCTCCATGTCTTTAAATTCAGCGGATGCCTCTTTGACCATAACTCAGCTCAACTGTTGACTTCTCTCTTCTTAAAACACCCTTAGTTTCTGTGCTGCTGTGCTTTCTAGTCTTCCCCCGCCCCCCCATAGTGGCTCCTTTTTTTCTCCATCTGTCCCTAAATTATTGGTGCTCTGTCACAGATCCTCATTTTTCTCACTTCTCACACTCTTTCGGTGTGATCTCATTCACTGTCATGACTACTAACACCATCGAGATGTTAATAATTCCTAAATCTCTCTTTCTAGTGCAGACATCTTGCCTGAGCATTAGATCTGCAACTGCCCACCGGACATCACCCCCGGGTCATTCCGCAGACTCCACAGGCTCCAACAACTGAATTTGTCACACTCTCCTCAAGACTTCATCTTTCTCATCAGTAAATCTCTGCTTCTGCTGTTCCCCAGTTCTTCTTACCCAGATTCCCCAGGACCTCCCTGATCTTGCTCCACCAGCTTCATCCTCAAGGTTAACCCACTTCCCTGACTCCTGACTCAAATTACACCCAATTCAAAGTTGAGTCATCTATTGGGAACCAGGTTGTGGGGGCTCAGTTAAGAATGGGGCTCTTGGGACTTCCCTGGTGGTCTAAGAGCCAAGACTCTGCACTCCCAATGCAGGGGGCCCAGGTTTGATCCCTGATCAGGAAACTAGATCCTGCATGCTGCAGCTAAGAGTTCACATGCCACAGTGAAGATCAAAGATCCCCACAAGCCACAACCATGAAGATCCCGTGAAGCCAAAAAAGAATGGGGCTCTTGAAAGACTCCCCGACAACACAGAACCAGAAACTGCACAGCCTTCAGGACCCTGGAGCTGTCCAGCTCCTTGTCTACCTTGTCCCCAGCCTCCCTCCTTTCCAGGCTGCACTGTTTTCTTCTTTCTGAGACTGTTCTGTTTATAAGTGGCTTTTTCTGCTTCTCGCTTTGCTATTGACTAAACATACTGACTTGGAGGTCTGGGGGTTACATGTCCTCAATTCAAATAGCCAGCAAACAAATCAGTGTCTTCCAGATGTAAGGGCATCAGTTTCTCAGAAGAGAAATGGTTGGGGTTAGCTCCAGTCAAATGCTCACTGTCAGTCTGATAAGCTATGGCTAGGAGAGTTGGGCTCTGGCGTAGGAAACGTGGTTATCAGTTCAGTTCAGTCGCTCAGTCCTGTCCGACTCTTTGCAACCCCATGAATCACAGCACACCAGGCCTCCCTGTTCGTCACCATTTCCTGGAGTTCACTCAGACTCATGTCCATCGAGTCCGTGATGCCATCCAGCCATCTCATCCTCAGTTGTCCCCTTCTCCTCCTGCCCCCAATTCCTCCCAGCATCAGAGTCTTTTCCAATGAGTCAACTCTTCTCATGAGGTGGCCAAAGTACTGGAGCTTCAGCTTTAGCGTCATTCCTTCCAAAGAAATCCCAGGGTTGATCTCCTTCAGAATGGACTGGTCAGATCTCCTTGCAGTCCAAGGGACGCTCAAGAATCTTCTCTAACACTACAGTTCAAAAGCATCAATTCTTCAGTGCTCAGCCTTCTTCACAGTCCAACTCACATAAAAATAGATGTGAAGTTTAAGAGGAAATAGTGTTGTGTTGAGCAGTTAAATGACATGATTTTACAGCCCTGAATAATTACAGGTGACCAACATTCCCAAGATGTAGAAAATTAAATTTTAGGCAAATATCTAACTTTTTTTTTTTTTTTTT
>SJYV01001191.1:10636-120501 GCA_006410875.1 Neotragus pygmaeus | reverse complement strand
AAACTGGGCTGTATTTAAACTGCTGCTGGGAAACTGACATGCCACCATTCCTGACTACTCCTTTCATCAGATTCCGAGAGCTCAAACTTCACAAGTCTGACGGGAAAAGGGAAGCTGATAACTTACTCAGCCTACTTCATTTTAGAAGCACAGGGGTCTTGAACCAGTAAATTAAGATCAAATATGTTTCCAAACTTTAACTGTGAGGTCCCCAATCCATTTACTGCCTAAGAAGACAAAGGGTAGCCTGTGTATACTGGACCATGTAGCAGGCTGGTAGGCTAGTATTTTGCATACATTCTAAGAATCATTTTTCAAATATTTCTTGAGTTACTTAAAGTTGAGACTCAGAGTTCTATTAGAAGAGTGGACAATACCTTTGGGTGGCCTGTAGAGTCTCTTTGAGAGGTGTGGCTAGTTCAATATTGCTTCCAAACTTACATGCCCATTCTGGACAATAAATATTGGTCGTTTCTTTAAGACTTGACTCCAAATATTAAATACAGTACAGATACCAGGCATGGATGCATACTGAGATTTCCTATATTATTTCATCAAATGCTTAGAAAATCTTATAAGATGTTCTCTCAAGCATGCAGTTTTGAATTACTATTTAGAAAAAGAGAGGATAGTGTTCTGCAAATACATTAAAAGATACTCACGGAGTGTAACAACACAGGTGACAAGCAGCATCCTGTTCCACTCTCAGCCTTTCACTAATTTGCTAAGTGGCATTAGGAAGCTCTTGCCTAGTAGCATCAACTGATATCAGAGGATCTTCCCTATCTATCACCTAGTTGTTGACAGGTGATCAATGAGAAAGGGCTTAGAAACTCAAAAACATTGCAAAATTCAAAGTTTTATTCTGTTAATTAAGCTTATAATTACAACAATTCTTATTACTACTAGTAGTAGTAGTGGTAGAATGTATACATATTTTGAATTCTACAAAAGGGCACAGAAAACTGAAATTTTTCAAAGAGCTGAGTATTAGGTCATTGGCTACACAAGATTAGGTATTAAAGACACAAAAAGCAAAGAAATGAACGAATGGTTCTCGGTGAGTCTGAATTATCTCCAAAAGTACTTTGTCTGAGTGTAACAACTAGACTGCATTCCCCTGGAAAACATCTTTGACACTTAGAAACCATTCTGTGGTGAAAAGGTTGTTGCTTTATGGTAGATTTTACCGTATTCTGATGAGTGGCCCATAGAAACAGTGTTTTCTCTACCGACTACCAAAGGTTTGCTGGACCTGATTCTCAGATATGTAACTATGTATGGTCTCAATTACTGAAAGAAAAAATAAAGAAAAATCAGTCATTCTTGCTACCTAGATGTTTTTGTACAACTAAATAAAATTAACCAAATAGTCCTCAACAGACCAAGAAAATCACCTACAGATGCAGAATACCGTCCTGCTTAAAGAAAAAAAAAGAGAGAGAAGAGAGGTAGAATTGCTGTGTACCTATCATCTTCTTTTTACAAACTCCTGAATTTAAAATAGCATTTTTTCATGTGATAATATGCTCTCTATAACCTAGTAGCCAGGCCTGTTTCTTTTTGGACCTAGAAACGGGGAATGCAATTTCTAGGCACTATTCACATTTCAACAAAATTCCATTACAATAAAGCAATTTGGTTGTTCCCTAGAGTTCATGATAAAGCGATGTTATGAGTAATACATTTCAGAATTTGTCATTATCAATAGATTTTATTTTCTAGTCTAAGTCATTCCCTGGAAGTGAGCTGGNGTTGGCTATAATTTTAATTACTCATTACTTTATGACAGATTACTCAAAATGATGTCTATATCAGCTCCACTGGATTATCAAAAATGATAAAACAGATAATGATAAAATGATAATTCCAGAATAATTAGTCTATTAAAATTGGAATTAAGACCAATTTGATAAAATATTTTTAGAAGATTTTTATTTCAAAAAATGTTAATGGATTTCCCCTAAATTACACAACATAGAGAAAAGCTGACCAATGATCATTTCAATATAATTAATCTGCCAGTTTCCTGGAAGATGAGGAAGTAGTTCAGAATAAGCTATTGTCCATCAGAACAAAAGGCATGAGAAGGAAAGTCCTAGATAACAAAGAGCCCCATTTCTAATCTGCCTTATAAATATGCATTTTTTTAAGAAAAGGAAACGTTTTCTGATCTTTTATCACTGATATGACAGTCTAGTCAAAAGTCATTTTCACAAGAGATATTAAATTTTCTTCTTTAGGTACGATATGAACCTAAATAATAGTTTCAAACACAATTTTTTTAAAGAGAAAAAATTATTTTTTAGCTGAAATAACTTAAAACTAGGCCATAGTTCCAAACATGCTGCTGTCCAAACTATTACATGTTTGCATTTTAGTATTCTGAGAAGATTAATAGTAAATTAGGTTTTATTATTAGCACCAATAACTCTTCTAAATTAAAATTAAATGTATATTCTAAACAGTTTTATACTGTTACAACATTTTTTTAAGGATTTAGGACCTCACAAAATTAACTGAAGCATGAGTTATAGTAACTTTTTCACAATAATTTCACAATAATTTCAACAAGTGAAATATTTGTTCTGATGACTGATATTATTTCTGTTTTGAAACTCTTCATTATAAAAATATTCAAATAACAAATTAANAGGATTTAAGACCTCACAAAATTAACTGAAGCATGAGTTATAGTAACTTTTTCACAATAATTTCACAATAATTTCAACAAGTGAAATATTTGTTCTGATGACTGATATTATTTCTGTTTTGAAACTCTTCATTATAAAAATATTCAAATAACAAATTAAGAATAGCATGAGATGCCAAATCACATTTACCAGGATAGCTTTAATCAAAAGACAGTAACAGCACTGGTAAGGATGTGGAGAAATCAGAACTTTCATACGCTGCTGATAAGAATGTAAACTTGTATAACTGCTTTGAAAAAGTCACTCAGTTCCTCAAAAGACTAAAAATACAATTAAAAATGACCAAGAAATTTCTGCCTATTCTCAAAGAGAAGTGATCACATATATTCAAACAAAAAGTTGTACACAAATATTTATAACAGCATTATTTGTAACAGCAAAAAAGAGTGGATTTAACTCAAATACTTTGATGAATGAACTAAACATGGCAAGTCCATTCAATGGAATATTATCTGATACTGATACATGTTGTTACAACATGGATGAATCCTGAAAATATTATGCTAATTGAAAGAAGTCACTCTCAAAAGATGACACAATGTATAGCTTCATTTACACAAAATATGCAAAATGGAAATTTTAGAGATAGAAGGAGACTAGACATTGCCTTTGGCTGGTACAAGAACAATGTGAGAGGAAAATGAGGGGTAACTGCTACTCTGTACAGATATTTTTTGAGGGGTGATAAAATAATACAACTAGCTGTGGTGATGGCTTTAACTGTAAATACATGAATTCCATAGTATGTGAATTATATCTCAATAAAGATATTACAAAAAATAACCATACCACAAAGAAATAAAATAGAATAGCATAATGAACCTCAATGCACCCATCATCTGACTTCAAATTTTTAGCTAATTGCCATTCATTGTATATATCTACTAAAACCTCTAGAGTGGAATTTAATTAAAGAAATTTTATATATGCTTGTAAAATAGAGAAATACACCTACATATGTGTATCTTGCTTATTATAAGCAGGAACTACATTCTGCAGGGACCTAAATAGAATCTATTTTATCCTTCAAAACAGCACAAACTGAAATTAAGATTGATGGGAGACATATCAATAACTACAGATATGCAAATGACACAACCCTTATGGTAGAAAATAAAGAAAAAATAAGGGGCCTCTTGATGAAGGTCAAAGAGGAGAGTGAAAACGCTGGCTTAAAACTCAACATTCAAAAAATGAAGATCATGGAATCTGGTCCCATCATTTCATGGCAAATAGATGGGGAAACAATGGAAGTAGTGACAGACTTTATTTTCTTAGGCTCCAAAATCACTGTGGATGGTGACTGCAGCCATGGAATTAAAAGAGGCTTGCTCCTTGGAAGAAAAGTTATGACCAACCTAGACAGCATATTAAAAAGCAAGAGGCATTATGTTGCTGACAAAGGCCTATCTAGTCAAAGCTATGGTTTTTCCAGTAGTCATGTATGGATGTGAGAGTTGGACCATAAAGAACGCTGAGAGTCGAAGAATCAATTGATGCTTTCAAATTGTGCTGTTGGAGAAGACTGTTGGGAGTCCCTTGGACAACAAGGAAATCAAACTAGTCAATCCTAAAGGAAATCAACTCTGAATATTTATTTGGAGGACNCGATAAAGAACGCTTAGAGTCGAAGAATCAATTGATGCTTTCAAATTGTGCTGTTGGAGAAGACTCTTGGGAGTCCCTTGGACAACAAGGAAATCAAACTAGTCAATCCTAAACGAAATCAACTCCGAATATTTATTGGAAGGACTGATGATGAAGCTGAAACTCCAATTCTTCGGCCACCTGAAGTGAAGAGCTGACTCATTTGAAAAGACCCTGATGCTGGGAAAGAGTGAAGGTGAGAGGAGAAGGGGACGACAGAGGATGAGATGGCTGTATGGAATCACCAACTCAATGGACATGAGTTTGAGCAAACTCTGGGAGATAGTGAAGACAGGGAAGCCAGGAATGCTGCAGTCCATGGAGTCGCAAAGGGTTGGACATGAATGAATGACTGGGCAACAATTTTCTTATAGATCTTTATTCCATACAGTTGTAATACTAGTCCATATTTTTTCTTGTGGGATGAAGGAAGGAGTCTAGGAGAATGATGGAAGCAACCAGAAAGCCTTCTAAGTTATTCTACTTTAAATTTTCTAACTGCATTTATTATGTATTGTCTTTAAAAATTAAATTATAAAAAAGAAAACTTTAAAATGTGGATCAAATCAGTAAATGCTTCCTTTCTAAAGCAATGCCTCTTTTTTCATTTTTATTTTTATTTCCCTAAAGAAATGTTTTAAATTGAAGATACTGAGAGTGAAGTTTGAAAGAATAAAACAAAGAGAAATTAGTTCTTCCTTCCTTCCCTGGAATAAATAAGAATACACTTGTCAAGAGCCAAGCAGACAGCAACATTTGTCTTGTCTATCATGTTACAGCCACTCTACTGGTAAACATCTCTACTTTTTAAACTTGAGATTTATCTTAGTCACAAATTCTGGATAAACTCTTTTCTTTTTGCTCTAAGCTTTATGATTCCCATGAAATATTGAAAGGCTTGAATAAAAGTATTTCCTCACTCCTGAGTTTCCTGCAGATCAGTTGTAAAAACATTCACTTTGCAGTGATTAGGTCAGTGCTGATTAACTGGTTTTTTCTTTTATGTCTCCTTTTATTCCTTTTTCGTTAGCGAGTTATGTAAAGATCATATGATACGGCCATTGCCTATTACTGGGAAAGGCAAATGATCAGACATCACCAGACAACATTCTATGTACAATGATTTTCTTTTTTTAGGGTTAATGACAAGGGCCATTCAGTGCAGCCCTTTAAATTTTGTACCCAGGGGCGTTTGTTTAATTGGAAGTCTTTCTTGTTCCTTGCACGTATTTGACAACAGGAGGTTAAGTACTATTGCCCGTGTATCTTATATTTTAAGAGAGGAAAATAGAATCGTTATTTCACTTTGTTGTTTCTCATCTCAAAGCACATGAATATTTTAAATATTGGTCTGAAAGTGGAGAATAGTAAAAAGTATGTGAAGACCTAATATGTAAAGATGATTAAATTCTAATGTTCCAGATATATATAACACTTTAATGAACTCAAAAGATGCTAAATAACTTTTCTATTTGATTTCTATATCTTGCAAATGAGGACATGGAGTTGTATGAACTATACAAGTTTTTAATTTTCTAAATCTCCATTTCAGAAACATTCTACAAGAACATGTTAGCTTAATTGGGGGAAGATGTATTAAGGCATAAGAGAGGAGATGACACTCAAGTCATTGGTCCTACTTATTCAATGCTCCTGTTTAGAAAGAAGACAGCCTTGAAATAGGTGGGCCTTGGGTTTAAATCCCATTTACTGCCTCTTACTAGCCATGTGACACACCACGTTTTTAGCTGTTTTGTAAGTGGGAACGTCAGACAAATATACACACATAATACAAAACTACCAGAAAATAATAACCTCAGCGGAAGCGGGAGAGAATTAACATGATACTCTTTATCAAAGTGAGACAGGTGAGGCCATTTCTTCTCCCAGCACAATTGTGAATGTTCTTGTAAAGGCCATAAAACCCGAGACCGCGAGCCACGCAGCAGAGCAGTCCTCCTGGGTTCCCTTACCCTACTGCTCTCCACCTGGGTGCCCTTTCCCAATAAAGTTTCTTGCTTTGTGAGCACATGTACTCCTTGGACAATTCATTTCCGAATGTTAGACAAGAGCCCAGTTTCAGGCCCTGGAAGGGGTTCTCCTTCCTGCAACAAATGGCGACTCTGGTGGGGACTCTTCTTCGCTGAGACTGACATCCTGACCACTCGGGGTACTCAGGGGCCAGCTTGCCTGCCAATGGACCAGACCCAGCGGCCGCAACTGGGACCCTTTTGTCCCTGGTCTCCTCCTGACGTGGACAACTGGCCAGAGTGCCCCGACCAGGCTTCCCTGGTGGTGCAGAGGTTAAAGTGTCTGCCTGCAATGTGGGAGAACTGGGTTCGATCCCTGGGTCGGGAAGATCCCCTGGAGAAGGAAATGGCAACCCACTTCAGTATTCTTGCCTGGAGAATCCCATGGACGGAGGAGCTTGGTGGGCTACAGTCCATGGGTCGCAAAGAATTGGACACGATGGAGCGACCTCACTTTCACTTTCACTTTGTAAAGGCTGAGAAGGAAAAACTGAAACAATTCTCTAAACTGAGCATGTGTGCTTCCATTTTGAAAGTATTTATATTGGATAAGTATCCAAGTTATTCTCTTTATTCTATACCAACTCAGAGGCATACACGTTTTCAGAGTCTGATTTGGGGTTTTTAATTAACTCCTTATGTGCAATAATCACAAGTAAGAAGTTTTCTGAGAATTCTTCAGTAACTAACCTTGTGAATTCTGGTGGTTTACTGGTGAATCCCCTCTCTGACAAAACAAAACAAAAACCATAGATACTATCTCCCAATTTCTCTGAGTCAGTACTTCCATCATGGTCAATCTGAAGCTAGCAATGATTTTACAACCACACTGCAAAATTCCTGACTATTAAAGTTAGCTCCAGTGAGTTGGTCCCAACCATTACAAACACATATCAAAAAGAAACATGAGGTCACTGTGTCAACAAAAGCAAAGACAGAATGGGACAAACCTGCATGGAGTACATTAAAATCAACTACAAAGTCCATGGGGGAAGAAGGTCTTTGCTTGCTTGAAAGTTTTAATCTCCTATGTACCTACATGCTAAGTCGCTTCAGTCATGTCCAACTCTCTTGTGACCCCATGCACTATAGCCCACCAGGCTCCTCTGTCCATGGGATTCTCCAGGAAAAAATACTGGAGTGGGTTGCCATGCCCACCTCCAGGGGATCTTCCTGACCAAGGGATTGAACCCTTGTCTCTTATGTCTTCTGCATTGGCAGGTGGGTTCTTTACCACTAGCGCCACCTGGGAAGCCCCTTAATCTCCTACACTACTTATCCACCAACAAAGTTTTACAGATGGGAAGGCTGAAGCTCAGAGAGCTACACAGTAACCTTTTGTTTATGTTGGTCTTAAGGCAATCTGGATTTCTACTAAATGTCAGAAAGAATAGAATGTCATTAAATTCAGAATAAAATTATTAAATAATAACTCCTGGTAGCTCAGAGGTTAAAGCGTCTGCCTCCAGTGCGGGAGACCTGGGTTCGATCCCTGGGTTGGGAAGATCCCCTGGAGAAGGAAATGGCAATCCACTCCAGTATTCTTGTCTAGAGAATCCCATGGACGGAGAAGCTTAGTAGGTTACAGTCCACGGGGTTGCAAAGAGTTGGACACGACTGAGCGACTTCACCTTCACCTTCACCTAAGTCTAGTCCTAGCTTAGTGGTAACTCCAAAACTACTAAGCCTTTGAAAACATATCAAAAAATTGAAAGTCTATGGCAAACAATATATGCTTTGGAGCAATATTTAAGAATTCATATATTGTTTCTAATTACACAGTGATGGCCATATACTGCATCATGGCACAAGCATTTAGAAAGCTGTTTTCTTATGAAATTGCAGAAGTTCAAGATTCTGAGGATCCCCTAAACAAGCGAACTGATTCCAAGAGAACTTAAAACATTTGGCTAGTGCCTTAAGCTTTTCTGAGAAGTTCTGCAAAAAGAAGAGACTGCACATTGCTACTTTTTCTTTCTATAAATACATATAAATATTGAGTATCAAATCATTAAGAAGTTGACCTCTTAGGTTAAGCCTTATAGAATGGCCAATAATGAATTGTTTTTGACCTCCAAGAAAGATAATTTAATAGAGTTCACATGAATAAAATGGTTTATTTAAAATAAAACTAGTCCAACTTTTTTAGGTTTTAAGGAAACATAAGCTTCAAGGACATTTTACTTTTACCCAAGATGTTTCAGAAACTTTTCATAATGGCAACATTATGAACCAAAAATGATCAGCTTTACTCTGTTTTTCAAACATGTTAAATAACAATATCTTTGAAATTGTATTTCGTACCAGAGGACAGTTTTCAAAGGGGAAAACACCAGTGCTAGAAGCATAGCAACTATATAAATAAAACAAAGGAGGTTCACAGGAAAAATGAGAATTCCCCATATATTCAGACTATGCTCTTTCATACCACCCTAAATATTCACAAAGGAATTTAAATCAGGTAGACATTCAAAGGTTTGAGAATAGAAACAATATTGGTATTATAATGAGGGGCCACCCTCTTCAACAATTTCCTGAACATTCCATGTTCTCAATATACTGATCAAACAACAACGAAGAAGCCCAGAAATTTCTCTGAAATGCAAATGATAATGAGCTTCTGAAAAGTCCAAGTGTTAGTCTCTCAGTCCTGTCTGGTTCTATGCAACCCCATGGACCATAGCCCGCCAGGTTCCTCTGTCCATGGAATTTTCCAGGTAAGAATACTAAAGTGGGTTGCCATTCCCTTCTGCAAGGGATCTTCTTGACAAAGCGATCTAACCCCGAGTTTCCTGCATTGAAGGAGGATTCTTTAACAATTCTAGGCCATCAAATAAATCCAACACTGGGAAAGAAAATAAACATTGAATCTAAATACCTGTAGAAAATAAAAAAGGCAGTTTGCTTGTAACAAGATGGTCTTTCCTGCAATCCAACTTTTACGCTTTATAAAAGTCATTCATTCAACAAAGAGGCAGTGTCATGAAAAGATGAATCTACAGACTTCAAAAACAACCCAGATTTGAATCTCATGTCTAACACTTACCAAGAACTGCGAGTTCTTGGGTACAAGTCACTTCACCCCTCTGTCCCCCACTTCTCCCATCTACACAACATTATTATTTCTAACACCACACGCAGCCACAGATTCAAAGCAGTGATGACAGCTCTGTTCCAAAAGGCTGTGCAGGGCTAAATGCTCAGTCAAGAAGTGAGTTCTCAACAGAAAGGAACCGAAATTAATTCTGTTAAGGAGAGACGGTAGAGTGATGTTAGTGGGGAGTTTTTCCCTTTAATTTAGAAGTACTTTTGAACACTAGCAACAGAAGAGGAGAGGGAGCAGAAGGGGAAAAGGAGGTGCAGGAGAAAGAAGAGGCTTTAGCTCTACCACATTCATGTAGAAACAGTAAATACTGATCCTGGGTCAACATGGCCCTTTATAGTCAGGCTTGTCATTGCACAGAGTATGTACAGATGGTATGCTGCCTTAAATCCACATTGCCCCCATCTAAGAATCATGTATAACACCTTTCCATGGCAACACCACTCTACTAAGTGAATATGAGTTCCAATCTGAAAGAAACTTTTTGCTCTCTATGTAAAGGAAAATTCTAGTCTTTTCTTCAAATTTAGATCAACACGTGCTCCCACATCCTGGTCTCATATAATTATAAAGCAAGTGAATGAATATATCTGTCCAGTCATAAGTCTGAGTATTTTTAGATTTTTGTTACTTATTAAAAATCTATCTACTTAAGAGAAAGCCATACAAATTATTGTCCCTTTAAAGGAAAAGAAAACAAAATATCTGTTGCAATTCCAATTATTTATGTTAAGTATAGAATATTTAACTATGGAACAAAGCCCACAGTTATTATTTCTCAAAAAAAGCAAAAATATTACAGCCAAGATCCTGGAATATGTAGCATTCTCTCTCTCTGGGAAACTTTTAGTGGCAGAAAATTGCTGTCACATGAACTATCACCATCGTGGGTGGCTTTACAAACATGCGGAGCAACCCAGAGTCCCACTGGCTATAAATACACCAGCATGGCCAATGAACTGCTCTCTGAGCTGTGGCCCTGTGGAGCAGGGGTTTTCTGTAGAGTGAGGGCTTTATTTCTCCAAATGATCAAAGAATCATGTGGGCAGAGTCCATTGAAAAAGGGGATGTAGATGAGCCTAGAGGCTGTCATACATAGATAAGCAAGAAAGAGAAAAACAAATATCATACAGTAACATATATTTGCGGAATCTATAAAAATAGATGGATGATCTTATTTGCAGAGCAGAAATAGAGACATGGACATAGAGAACAAATGTGTGGACACAAAGGGTGGGAGTGTAGGATGAATTGGGAGACTGGGCCTGACATACATACACTACAGGTATAAAGTAGATAACTAATGAGAAAATGCTGTATTGCATAGGGAACTCCAGAGGCTTCCCTGATAGCTCAGTTGGTAAAGAATCTGCCTGCAATGCAGGAGACCCCAGTTCAATTCCTGGGTTGGGAAGATCCCCTGGAGAAAGGAAAGGCTACCCACTCCAGTATTCTGGCCTGGAGAATTCCATGGACTGTATAGTCCATGGGGTCATAAACAGTCGGACACGAGTGAGCCACTTTCACACTTATAAGGAATTCTAATCAATCCTCTGTGGACTTGAATAAGAAGGAAATTCAAAAAAGAGGGGATACACACACACACACACACACACACACACACACACACACGCACAACTGATTTACTTTGCTGTACACCAGAAACTAACACAACCTTGCAAAGTATGTTCCAATAAAAATTAATAAAAAAGGAAAAGGAAAGATTTCACTGGGAGATAAGCTCACCAATTTGCTGCTCAACTGTATTATCAAGATTGCAAAGAAGAGAGAACGCTGGGCAGGGAGATGATTCTTTAAGATCTCTGTCAGAAATGGAATGAGACAAACCCATTTCACAAGACTTTCTAATTTTGTCAAAATTATGTCAGCTGTCAACTACTGGAATCTTGAAGCAGTAGTGAAATTGATGGTGCTGGATGAATACTCAGGTTGTATTTGCACTTGGCAAGCAAACGTGGTGAGTGAACAGAATAATAAGCCATATAGGATCATCCTTGTTCAACCTGAAGACAAAGTACATGGGATGCTATGAGCCTGCTGAGTGAGGTGACTGACTGGGCATTCCACTCTGCAGAAGATGTAGACTGAGGTGCATCCCATGGTCCAATGGCAAAGTTGGCTGACAATTCTATTCCTGTCTCAAGTTTACTGCAGACATTTAGGGTGCATGATGAATTTTTCAGTGGCTAGGACTGTTGTCTGCAATGAAATGTACCTGGTAAAATAATGACCCATCCAGAGTTTCCAAGGCTCCCAACAGCCAGTTTAAAGAGTATGCACTGTCTAGTCAAATCCACTTTAAGTGCATCAAATAAGAGGCAGCCCACGCCTCTATCAAGACTGGTGTTTGACTCTATGACTACCTGTATCTCTCAAATTCCATTTTCACTTTTGTTTCCTAAATCCCTCAGGCAGATAAATCTTGACCAGCTCTTGTTTTAAGAAAGGCACAGATCTGTCTACCTCATTTCTACTCTAACCATGATCTCATAGACCTACAAGAGATAATGAAGTACCTAAAAAATTTATTTGTATATAGTAATTTAGAAAGAAGCATGAAATATTAATATTGGGGACATAATTTCTGTATGTGTTGAAAGTACTCTCTCTCTTTGTTTATATTTTCAAAGTAGCCTGCATGCATTTAGATTGCCACATTCCAGTTCTCTTACTATCTGACTGCCCTTTTCTTCATTGTCTCTTTTTATTCTAGTACTCAGTATTGATGATGTTAGGCTTGATCTTTTAGTTCCTTTATTTCTGTCATTCTCCATCCTCTGTAGGGGACTGTTTTTAAATCAGATTCCATGGTTTCACCTGTCACCATCGGTAGGTCTCTAGCAAAGTTATAAGCCTGGTTCCAATACTGATGCAAGTCTCAGAATAAAAATATCTAACAGCTTTTTCATCATTTTAACCTCATTGCTTTGTAGTGCATGAAATACAAAATGTCAAAGGCCATATTTACTCCCAGTGTAATCCCACCATCATCTTTGGATCTTTCCTTTCTCACACTTCTTTATACACAAGCAGGCATGAGTTCCTATTGGTTTTACTGTCTGGGTAAATCTCCCACCCATCATTCCTTTCCATTTGCATGACTGTCACCCTGCTGCTGCTGCTGCTAAGTCACTTCAGTCACGTCTGACTCTGCGCGACCCCATAGACGGCAGCCCACCAGACTCTCCCGTCCCTGGGATTCTCCAGGCAAGAACACTGGAGTGGGTTGCTGTTTCTTTCTCGAATGCTTGAAAGCGAAAAGTGAAAGTGATGTCACTCAGTCGTGTTCAACTCAGCGACCCCTTGGACTGCAACCTATCAGCCTCCTCTGTCCATGGGATTTTCCAGGCAAGAATGCTGGAGTGGGTTGTCATTGCCTTCTCTGGATCATCACCCTGATTTATCTCTAATCACCTCTCACTTGAGCCTCGTCAATAAACTCCAGCTGATCCATAACTTTATGAGCTCACATGACATTACACATGGCCTAGTATAGAAGAAAGGAGGACATTTAGAGTAATTTTGTATTGTTCTTACTTTCCAAAGAATTCAGGAGAACTGAATTATTGTTTATTGACTCCAAACAAAACAAAACAAGGGGAATGGAAAGCGAACCAGGATTCATTTCTGATCTGTCTAAAGACAGTGATATTACATGATATTTAAAACTTGGAATTAAGAAAAAAGAGAGGGACTTTTTTCATGGGGATTTAACAGGCCAATACAAAGATCGTTCCTTTATCCAGGGGAACACATTTCATTAAACTTAGTATTTACTATTGATCAAAGAACCCTAGCTTAGTGAAGTTATAGGCTTGTAGATTTTCTATCCAGTAGAAATTCAGATAATTTCTGTCCAACAGGGAAGAATATGTCAAAATTTATAGTTTATTGCCCCAATGGACATTAACCAATTTCATAACTCACCTAGCAGTTTCATTCTAACATTCCTTTATTAAAGTGCCCATAAATGCCAGCCGTGCCACCTTCCAAGTTCTGTCATTAATTAATGAGATGAATAAAATGTTTGATATGTTCATTTAATATTTATATGGGACTCATATTTTTAATCTTTTTTACAATTTATGCTTTACCAATGGCTTAAAGTGACCAAAGAAAATTTGCTTTAATTCATGAACAGTGAATTTATTTGCATTGTGGATATAGTAGAAAGGGAGAAAAGTATCACAGTTCGAGTAAAGAAAATTAGTCAATCAAACAGTACCAGTGACTACCCTCCTGTTGTGTCTACCATCACATTTGCTCTGGAAACGCCAGACCTACTTAAAAAGTAAGACCAATGGGAAACTAAACAGAAGAGATCTTCGCTCACTAGTGTCCCTTGATTTTCCAGTGCAGCATTGTTCACTGCATTGTCATTGCCAATTTTTCAAAATCACTGTGTTTTTACTTACTAAAATGGCACAGTCTTTGGCAAAAGTAAAAAGCTCTAATTTTTCTGTGCTTTGCTGCAATACAAGGAACTAAAGGAAGCCAGAAAAATGGCTTAAGGACAGGACAGTCAAGTGAAAACCAATTAAAGAGAATACTTTTTTCTTGACACATTTAGTTGGATTGTAGAATTTAGGGCATGCAGAGATCATATAGTTGACTGAATTTTTCAAAGCTCAGTATAATTTTGTAGTACTTACAGTGATGACGAGGGGAGGGGGGGAGTCAAACCTTCACTAGCTCTACTGTACAGTGATCTTTACTTTCTTAGGACTTGCATTGCAGTTACAACCTTAAGTTCAGACTCCCACCCTTGACTAAATAACAGGTTTAAATTGTTCTCTATGAGTTTTTGCAATGTATGCTTTATCTCCTACAATGAGAAAGCAACCACAGACTCAACTAATTCCACTGTTCTGCAAAGCTGAGATCCTTCTTCCACTTTCCATGCATACCTCAATGTCCTGAGAATGCCCCAGGGGCAACAAATACTCATTATCTTTATTTACTTTGATTGACAACTTGAAATTTTTAGTGCAGTTGGGTTTTCCAGCTAGAGGACAAGATCTGAGAGTTGCAGTCTTGCAGCATCCAAGTTCTCTTCTACCTTTTAGAATATATCCTACTCAAGATGCAACGCTCTCAGGTACTTCAGCATCAGCAGCACCTTTTGAAGGCTACACTTTCTGCTAATACTATATGTAATTCCCAGTCCCACTGGAATCATGAGACACGTGATGAAGAACAGAGATGCAAACTGTGGGACAACCTCAGCGCCCCATACACTTACTTGAGGGGATACCTAAACTTGCTACTGTAGTTCAACGCCGCTAATGGTCACTGTGAACCACTACAAAGAATGTGGTCCTCTGCTTGTGCATAAAAGGAGGAATCAGAGCTAGAAGGTGTGACTATGTGGGTACTGCATATTGTTGTTGTTTAGTCTATAAGCCATGTTGGATTCTTCTACAACCCCACGGACTGTGTCCCACCAGGCTGCTTTGTTCATGGGATTTCCCAGGCAAGAATACTGAAGTGGGCTGACATTTATTTTTCCAGGGGACCTTCCTGACCCAGGGATCAAACGTGCATCTGTCTGGCAGGCGGATTTTGTACCACTGAGCCACCAGGGACGCCTGGGTACCACACACATGTGGAATTAACTGACAGCGAAACCTTAAAGTATTTGTATGTCTGTTCATTGCTTTCAGCATATCAAAACACTAATGCCAACTTTTTCCTGTGCATTCACTTCTGTAGATGAGACTGAAAATGACACAATTTTGTAAATATGTGAATTTTAAAAATTTAAGTGAACGCATTTTTACTTGTTTACTGCTCTTCTTCTCAGCTTTATTCGGTATACTTTCATTTAGAAAAAAGTCACATGTAATGACAACATATGGCAATCTAGAACATTGCCTACCAGAGCAAGTTTGTTCCAAACAGGATGAGAAAGTGCACTTGAGGAGGTAGAATTGTACCTTAATTACGGGATTGTGGATGACATAGAACAATCAAGAATCCTTTAATTTAGCTCCCACATACCATCCGTGATTGATATAATTTGTTATTAGTCTCCTGTCGAATTGCTAATGGTCCTATCACACACCTATCCTCACTGAATTATATGGGGCTTTTGAATTAATATAAACATATGTATCTATAATTTAAAGGGTAAGGAAACACAATGGTGTCTTTGAAAACTCAGAGCATAGTTTTCTCCTGTTTTGTTCCCTCCTTCCGCCCTTTTTCCATTTTAAATCCATTTGGAAAAATTCCTCTTAAATTTATCTTGCAGCTTGTCAATGACGCCTCTCTTTTCCACATCCCTTAATTAACTCTTCTCCTCAGGCTTGCCCGGGGCCCTCATTGATTTCTCTCTGCAGCAGTGTTATCTGTGGGAAGGATCTGCTTCTGTATGGCTGCGGAGCATGCGTGCTGGTGCCTCCCAGAGGTGCCAGGGCTACAGGTGTGATGTGTGGACTCGATCGTGATAACTCACTTGGACAAGAGCGCTGAGTCCCTCAAGTATTGCTGAGTTCAAAAGAACATTCAAATTGAAGCAACTGAGGTAAAAAAAAAAAATAGCCAAAATAGATATGACCTGAAGAAATAAATTATGGTCAAAAACAAGATGTAATGTGTGGAAGAATGATATTTTCAATGGCAAGGAAACTCAGTAAAACAAAGGCAGGATTTATTTGCGCAGAGCTAGCTCTCAGGCAGCACATACAAAATTTAATTTTTAAAGGGGAATTCCATATCACATGATTTTTCTTGGGCACAGCTATGAAGTGACTGTCCTGAGGGCTTTAAAAAAAAAGGATTTTAATGACATTTGCCTTTTAAAATCTATATAATTTGATAGGTTTGAATAACTTAAAACCTAATAATCAGACTGACTCACGCTGATGTTTGTCAGAGACCATGACAATATTGTGAAGCAATTATCCTTCAGTAATCATAGTAATAATAAAAGCAACAACAGCTAACCAAGTTCTATAATCCTACCCATTACATTTCATTTGACCAAAATCATTCAATACAGTCATTTAGCCATTATTAACATATAGAATCATGGTGAATCAGGTTGGATACTGAGTACCCTTGTGCAGGAAACTGCATCAACCATCAATGGGAAGAACAATTCTCGTCACCCTAATAAGAATTCAGAAGCTATTGTGTAATTTCTTATTACTAACAAAATTCATAAAGTGGATTATTCTTCATAAATTCATACTTTCAGCTCTATGGGACTAAGTGAGATTATGATATCTCACATATAATCGCAACAACACTACATTTAATTTACAACTCCGTACCACTTGTCTGCATGTGGCTGATCTTGCTGCTCTTGAAAATACAGGGATAATCAAGCTAAATTATTTCCATTTAGTCATGGATCATTACCCTTCTCTCACTATTTGCTACTGACTCATAATCAAGGTTTGGATCCAATCAACAATTGGGTTCTTTTCTCTCCAAGTTAATTTATATTTCTATGTCTGTGTTAAGCCTTTTATTTATCTCCCTATGAATCATCATTCTTGGAGAATTATGTATCAGTTTTTGGTGATATTTAAATACTATTTAAGAGAACAGCTTTGCTGAAACAATCAAACGATAACATAACTACTTGAAGCTTGTTTTCTAATGAAAATATTAAGAAGCAAATTTTGCTCCCTCAATCCAGCATGAGGCACTAAATACTCTCACACTGACAAAGATATCTTGAAAATTATGCAAAGGTCAGAGTTACACTGCAGTGATTAGAACTGTTTGATCCAAACTCCCAATAGATGACTGCTGAATGAATAAATGACTGAACAACTAAATGAATGAATTCTATGAGAAATAAAAGTGATGCAAAATATGAACAAATGTGATATACATCATTACCAATGTATCTTACATGTCGGGATCATTTTGTAATAATAACTAAGAAAAAAATGGGTATACCTTTGAAAGGATGTTTTGGCAAAGAATTACAATGGAGATTCCCTACAGAAAGGATCCATTTCAAAAACTCAAACCTGGTATCACCCTCTGATGGGAATAATCATTCATCAAACATAATCTTACATGCTGTTGTTGCTGTTGTTCAGTTGTTAAGTCATGTCCGACTCTTTGCAACCCCATGGACTGCAGCACATCAGGTTACACATAGAAGAATACAATTTACAACTTGCTGTAGTCTTGAAAAATTTCATTCATCAATTTCATATTTTCCCTCATTATGGATCTGAAAAACAGGCTAGGGAAAACCCACTCTACTTCTCAGATTTTTTTCAGCTTAGAGCTAAATGAACACACTATCTGATTAACTCGCCTAAACAGGCATGTACTAAATGGATTCAGATCAGTCAAATTGGTTGCTTGCCTGAATTAACTACTTGTTTAAACAAACTAACCAGTCAATTCTGCCAGAATACTAAATATCCTATCCCTGTAAGAAAGGACCAGCCATGCTAAATCAGGGGAGATATAATTAAAACATATTATCACAATATACCAAACTGGGCAAAATTGGTGTGAAGTTAATGAAGGGTACACAAACAGTCTTTTTTTCTATAGGAAGGAAAGGAAAGTCGCTCAGTTGTGTCCGACTGTTTGCGACCCCAGGGACCCCAGGCTCCTCTGTCCATGGGATTTTCCAGGCAAGAATACTGGAGTGGGTTGCCATTTCCTTCTCCAATAAAAAAAGAAGCTTTAAAAAAAGATAAGTTGCTATGTCCATTAACTAAAAAACAGGCAAGAAGACAAAAAATTACTCCATAGCAATTCTAACTTCAGACAAACGGAGACACATTGACAGACAACGTGAACAATGGAGGCCAATAACGCTCACTTCTTAGTATTCATGCTTCATAATCATCTCCCTTAAGCCTGGGCTGTAAAGTAAAGTGCTAGCTGCTCAGTTGTGTCTGACTCTCTGCAACCCGGCAGACTGTAGCTCACCCGTCTCCTCTGTCCATGGAATTCTCCAGGCACAAACACTGGAGTGGGATGCATTCCCTTCTCCAGGGGATGCTCCCGACACAGGGACTGAACCTGGCTTTCCTGCCTTTGCAGAATCAGATTCTTTACCATCTGAGTCCAGGGAAGCCCTTTAGGCCTGGGCTGGACTTCCTGAATTGCTTCCAACAAATGGAATATAGTAAAAGTGATGCTTACAAAAATATTCTGGCTTCTGTCTTGAGTTATCCTCTCTCACTGGCTTGCTTGAGCAATATTAGCTGCTATGAACTTCCCTATGGAGAGGTCCATGGGGCAAGCAACTGATGTTTCCCGCCAACACTTCCAGCACCTGGGCACTGCTAATTGCCATGCCTGTGAGATTTCGAGCAGATCCTCCCTAGTCAAGTTTGGAGATAGGACCACAGCTCTAGTCCATACTTGATGACAGCCTTGTGGAAGACCTTCAGTTAGCAGCACTCTACTGAGCTGTGCCTGGATTTCCTGACTCATAGAAATGGGAGATAATAGATGTTTGCTGCTTTAAGTCACAAAGTGTCAGAATAATTTGTTATGCACCAGTAGATGACTGTTACACATTTCTTTCACTCCTTAGGTAGGAACATAATTCAGACATTCCCCTTCATATACTGCATCTGTATCTATGATGCAGGCTGGTTAAGAAGTCTGCATTCACATTTGAACCGGTTCTAACGAGGTGGATGAAACTGGCACCCATTATACAGAGTGAAGTAAGTCAGAAAGAAAAACACCAATACAGTATATTAATTCATATATATGGAATTTAGAAAGATGGTAATGATGACCCTATAATCGAGACAGCAAAAGAGACATAGATGTAAAGAACAGACTTTTGGACTTTGTGGGAGAAGGCAAGGGTGGGGTGATTTGAGAGAATAGCATTGAAACATGTATATTATCATATGTGTAACAGATCTCCAGTCCAGGTTCGATGCATGAGACAGGGCACTCAGGGCCGGTGCACTGGGATGACCTTGAGGGATGGGATGGGAAGGGAGGTGGGAGGGAGGGTCAGGATGGGGAACATATGTCCACCCATGGCTGATTCATGTGAATGTATGGCAAAAACCNCTAATAAAAAGATCAGGGGATGGGACCAAAGACAACTATGCAAGAGACCAGGAAGGACCCACTTAAGGAATAAAGAAAAGGGAGGTCAAAAGAAAGACACAAGAGGGCGGACAGAACAAGGAACTGAAGAAAGAGACACACTTCAGGAAGATGAAATGATAAAGCAAGCACAACAGGGCTCATTAATTAAGAACAACAAAGGAGTCCTGGATGTCCTCCATGGAACAGGTTTAGGGACTCGATGCACAGAATCCAGATGGCAGGGTCTGAGGAGTCAGGAGAGGTAAAAGATTTAGAGAACCCGAGCCTCTAACACTCTAGAAAGCAGTTCTACGGAGGACAGGACAGAGAGCAAGAGGTTAGACATCCCTTTGTGAATATGGTGGAAAGACGATTATAGTTAAGTGCAGATGAGGATAGAAAGATGTTGAAAATATGTAATAGAGGGTTTCCCAGGTGATGCTAGTGTTAAAGAACCTGCCTCTCAATACAGATGAATAATTAGAATTATGAGGGTGAGACCCTGGAGGAATCTGAAGAACATGGAACCCAGGGAGAAGGATGGACACTAGAAAGGATGGGCCTTCCAGAGGCTTGAGGAAGGAAGGAAGGAGAGAACAGAGATGATGTTGCCCATAGGTCTCGGAGCCAGGCAGATACCAGGCCAGGTCAGAGTGCAATAATGCAGGCGGATGGATCTGAAGTATAGGAACAAGTGTTGGATCAGTTAGAAATGGACAAAGTTATTTGTCCCAAAGCATAACTGCTAATCAGTTGGAGCTTCAGCTCTCAGGGTGGAGTCATTTATCTCATAGCATTCTGGAATTATGGTTAATTCATTTATAATCCCAAATTGAATTTTTACAGTAAAATGTTATTATTTCCTTTGCAAAATACAGAACGCAAATATTGAATACAGTAAATCTTTAACCACTGATAGAAGTCACTTCCTCTAGTCCTCAGTATGTATTAAAAACTACTTCCTGAGGGAAGTTCAAATCTACCTCAAATTTTTTTCATACAGGGAATCATTCTCTCTTAAAAACAGAATTTGATCATGGATTTGATATGTAAAATATTGTAATAACGTTTCAACACCATAGAATATCTATACTTTAGATCCTTGTGAAGGGCTTATTTTCAAATTATCTGTCTCTAGATTATATCAAAAATCCAATTAAACTTTGAGCACAGTGTTCTATGATGGAAAATGTAACTTGATTTAGTGCCTATAAAAATGTGATCATAAGAGAGAAACATATCTTGAAGGTATCATTTTAGCTCCCTTACAATGTCATCAGAGATTTACAATTAATCATGATGCCATTAACTTTTATTCAAGATTGATGTAAGTGCTGACAGAACCACATGGCTGCATTTTCGGAAAAACCTGCCCAGAAAAAAATCTATTCATATAATAAATTATTTTTTAAATTTGGTACCCAGGAAAATACTTTCTTTGCACCATCATGTTTCCTATGAGAGTATACATAAGGTAAATATATAATTCATTTGATTTACTTTTTGCTTTGGAAAGCAAGAAGCTTGGAATCAAATTTGCTATAATAAAGGAGTAACTAATTCTACCCTAATTTTCAGGATAATGATCTACATTTTGTCTTCACTAATTTGTACGGACATTTTTATCCTTATTTCCTTCTTGAAGTAGACCCCATATATCTCCAAATTATATACATAGCCCTTGATTTGTCATAAAAAAGCTAATTATGAAAATGTCAAAAACAAGCAACTTGATGGAATCTCCTATTAACGTTTAGTATGAGACTTTGCTCAGAATGATTGGAACTTTCAGGCAATGGTATTACTTGTTCTAAACTGGCAAAAGCACATTCCCCTAAAGCCCATGCTTTTTTATTGTTGTTCAGTCACTAAGTCATGTCTGACTCTTTGCGACCCCATGGACTGCAGCACGCCAGGCTCCCTGTTCACTGTTGCCTGGGGTTTGCTCAAATTCATGTCCATTGACTTGGTGATGCTATCTAACCATCTCATCATTTGCCACCCTCTTCTCCTTTTGCCTTCCATCTTTCCCAGAAAGTTCATGCTTAGTTTTCAATTTTATCAAATTATTCAGATATTTGTATTTTTAAATCAAAATTATATACAGAGAAGGACACTCAGAATTTTTACAGCATGGTTAAGAAAAGGAACCTGATTTTCTTCTTTAAAGCCAGCATCTATTTTTTTCCCCCAACTGGCTCAGAATTTTGTATCAGGATGGTGCTTTCGATATTGAATATCAGCAACCTTACTCAATTGTCATAGATGATACAGGGTTTAATTGGCTCAGGGAGCTAGAAGTGCTGAAGGAAGATAGAGAAACTTCACACACAATGGTCCCCGCGCTCTGGCTGCTTCTTGGCTATTTTCCAGGCTTGACTGCTTTCCACAGAGAAATTGTCCTCAATCTGGCTTCCTTCACGGTCACAAATTAGCTGCCATCAGCCAGAAACTTATGTGTACTTAATCACTTCCAGTGGGAAAGAGTGAAAGTGGTTTCTCATCTCTCCCTTCTAAAGACAAAGAAAAACTTTAAGACCCCCTATCAATGCTTCCCTCAAGTCTCACTGGCCAGAATATGTTCACAGGGCCATTCTGGAGGTAGTCATTGACAAGGGTGTAGGATTACCAAAACTTGCACAGACTAATATGGACCCATATTTGAAACCTCTCTTGGGGTTAGCATCTCCTAAATTTCATGGAAATCGTTAGAGACAGATGGATATGCAATCAAAATTAAGTTGCTTTTAGCAAGACAAAAAGTGGGATGGATACTTGTCACCAAACAACAATTCATATGTACTAAATCTGTATTTATGCAACATCTGACATTAATCCATTTTTTCACCCAGTTAATGTTTACTGAGCATATATTGTGTTCCTGGCATTCTGCTGAGCCCAGGCATACAAAGATATCAGCAGAAGAACACTTAATGGGATGAAGTTTGTGGCAAAAGGCCACTGTATTTAAGAAAGTTCAGAAATTATTAAACTAGCGTATAGAGTAGGATGTTCATATGGTATTGAAGTGCTCAGGTTAGGGTTAAAGGTAGGAACATAATTCTACGATTGTGTTAAAAGGAGAATTTTTTAAGTTCATCCCCAGTGGCTCAGTGGTAAAGAATTGGCCTGCTAAACAGGAGATGCAGTTTTGATCCCTGGGTCATAAAGATCCCCTGGAGAAGGAAACGGCAGCCCACTCCAGTATTCTTGCCTGGGAAATCCCATGGATAGAGGAGCTTGGTGGGCTACAGCACATGGGGTCTCAAAGAGTCAGATACAACTGAGCAACTAAACAGCAACAAAGAACAAACTTTAAAGGAAAGCGTGTGAAGCACAACCAAATGAAATATGACAATTCCCAAGTAAGCGCACTCCCAAGGGGAGCCACCATTAAATACCCCGGCAAAGAGCTTCAAACACTAAGATGAAAAAAATAAGTTTATAAAACGGTTATTAAACTTAATGGCTACATGAAATCAATATTAATCTGCATGCCTTTATATGACCTGCCACTTAAACAAAAAGTGCTAGTGTCCATGATATTACTTTTTCCCTATAATTTCATTAAGTCTATATCATGCAACACCGTCTCCCATGCTCTTTCACATTTGTGAGACCAAGGAATGTAGGTAGATGAAGTCAATGCCCACTCAGATAAATAATCTTTACTGTTTCCAGATACATGATTTTTCTGGAAGTAGGCACACTCGTACCAAAAAATACTTTTGGGAGCTTGTGTACACTTGTGGTGGATTCATGTCGATGTATGGCAAAGCCAATAGAGTATTGTAAAGTCAAATTAAAAAAATAAAAAATAAATAAAAATTCAAAAAAAAAATACTTTTCTTTGAAATACCTCCCTGTTCTCACAGAATGTCATTTGAGATATAATAAGAAGTGGGAAGTCCAAACTAGACTACTTATCACACTGTTTCTTCTTCCTGGGCATCTAGAAAGATCGCATTTCCCAGTTTTCCTTGTTCGACGGAAGGTCATTTGACTTTTAGCCCAATGGGATGTGGGCAGAAGAGACAGCCACTTCCAGGTCTGAGTCCCAAACGTAAGTTGTGTCACTGTCCAACTTTCAAGGAAGCTAATGTTTTCCAGATCCAGGCCCAATCTAACTTCACAGCTTCATGGTCCATAAAGCTTGGTCCATCAGGCAGTCTTCACTGCAATAATAGTGGAGCACTCTCTATTCTCTGGGCCTTCCCAGACTGTGTTATTTCTGTGCCTCTATCCCTGATATTTCTTTCCTGGGAACACAAGTTCCAGGCATCAATCACCTTAAGAAAGTCACTCATCTTTTATAGGCTATATTGATTTTCATCCTCTTTTCTAACTACTGTTAGAATCCTAGCTAAAAAGTCAGACCCGATTCAGCACTCACACACTTAGATCTCTGTGAATCTGCAACTTCAGACAGCTTTCAATTCATCATCAAACCTCCAGGCATTATGCAATTACCGCTGTTATTCCTTCACTAAAACTATGCCATGAAGGATCATCTATTCCCTATTCTCCAGCTCTTATCCATCATTTTTGGCCCAGATTAAAAAAACAAAAACAGAACAAGATAAAACAAGAAACCAACACTTTTTCCATGCAGCCTTCCTTGACCAACTCGGCTCTGAAGCCAAATTCTGAATTGTGGTAGCAATTACCTGTGCAGCTCCTTGTGTTAATCATAACTGGCCTTAACGTACCTTCTATTTTGTTGCCCTGGTCAATTCAACTCTGATTTTTAGTTTACCTATTTTCTTTCCCACTACAATTGACTGCATTAGTTATTCTAGATAAAATTAGAAAATGTTGGCTATTTATGATTGCATTTCCTTGTTCCCTGACCCTTGACCATATCCAAATAATCATATTCTCACTCCCCAATCCCATACACCCACACAGAAAGTGAATATGTTGATATGCAAAAGACAAAATCCTAAAGGAAATCAGTTCATGGTTGGGGCTGTAAAAGTTAAATTGCAAGAAAATTAAATGTGCAGTCAGGTCGCATTTGCTGGACAATAACGATTTGCCCAGGCTGGGGAAGAAAGATGGTAGGCTTGGATGACTCCAGAGAAGGGTTCTGGAGCCTGGACCCTAAGCTGGGTCTGAGAGAACTGGTTGGAAATAACCCAAACCAGAGAGGTTCAGGCGAAATGTCAGAGATGAGAGGGCTTGTGCTTTTATCCTTATGGAAGGCCATGGTTACAGCAAGCCTCATGGAGAACTCAAAACCCTCATTTGTTTCTGTAACAGAAATGGCAGTTGGTAAGGACCCAAGAAAGCCTGGCAGAGAACACAGTCAGATGGGCTCATGCTGCTGCTGCTGTTAAGTCGCTTCAGTCGTGTCTGACTCTGTGCGACTCCATAAACGGCAGCCCACCAGGCTCTGCCATCCCTGGGATTCTCCAGGCAAGAACACTGGAGTGGGNGAGTCCACGAGGTTGCAAAAAGTTGGACACAACTGAGTGACTTTTAGTATAATATCTATATACTATTTCATGTCATATGAAAATAGAGACAATCTTATTTCTTCCCTTCTAATTTGGATGACTTGTATTTCTTTTTCTTGTCTCATTGGTATAGTTATAACTACCAATACTATCTTAATTAGAAAGTAGACATCATTGTCTTGTTCCTGATTATAAAGGAAAATCTCTTAGCATTTCACTATTGAGTATGATGTTAGCTGTGGGTGTGTCATATATGACCTTTATTATGTTTTGGTATATTCTCTCTATAACAACTTTCATCACAATTTTTATCATGAATGAATGTTGGACATTTTCAAGTGATTTTTCTGTGTTTATTAAAATGACCCTGTGATTTTTCTCTGTCCTTTTGTTAATGTATCACATCGATTGATTTGCAGATGTTGAACCATCCTTGCATCCCTGGGATAAATCCCACTTGATTGTGATTTTAAAAAAATCATGTAATATATTGTTAAATATGATTTGCTAATAATTTTTGAAGATTTTTATATCTATGTTAATCAGATTTATTGGCCTGTTATTTTTCCTTTTTGTATCATATTTGTCTAGTTTTGATATCAGGGGTAATGGCATTCTCATAGAATGAATTTGAGAGTATTACTTCCTTTTTTTTTTTAATAGTTTGCAGAGGATAGATATTATCTCTTCTTTTTATGCTTGGTAGAATTCCCATCTGAAGCCATCAGGTCATGAACTTTTTCTTGATGTGAGGTTTTTGGGGTTTTTTTTTTAGTAACTAATGCAATTTCAGTGCTTGGATCCATCTGTTCAGTTTACCTACTTGTTCCTGATTCAGTCTTAAAAGGTAACATGTTTCTAGGAATTTATCCATTTCTTCTGGCTTATCCAATTTGTTGGCATATTACTGTTCATGGTATCATGGTATTTTGGTATGATGTATATATATATATGTGTGTATGTATATATCTGTGATACTGGTTGTAAGTTCTCCTCTTTCATTTGTTATTGTGTTTATTTGGATCCTCTTTCTTTTTATCTCAATGAGCCTGACTAAAGAATTATCAATTTTGTATATCTTTAAAAAACTGGCTCTCAATTTTGTTGCTATTTCTATTGTTTTTTTCTGTATTTTATTTATTTCTGATCTTTACTATTTCCTTCCTTCTGCTGACTTTTGGCTTTGTTTTTTCTTCTTTTTCTAACTCTTTTAGGTGGTAGACTAGGCTGTCTATTTGGTGTTTTTCTTCTTTCTTGAGGACAGTCTATATTGCCATGAACTCTGAACTTCCATCTTGTAATTTCTTTTACTGCATCAGTGCCATGTGGAGCCTGAGGCAAAAGAAAAATTTCAGTAATATTGATCCTACCCTTATTTGAAATTTAGATATTTTACTCATTATGGATATTCTTATATTGATATTATTTTATAAAATATTACATTCTAATATTTTTATCATTATTATTGTGTATTTTGGTATCTCTTTAAATATTATGCCCAAGTTAAGCACCTCACTTGCCTCAACCTTGTTCTAATCTTGCTTGACATAATTCTCAACTCTTGATTTTATGATATCCTCATTCAGGGATAATGAATGTCATATAACTGTAAATAATTATATTGGAATATACCATAGAAATGGGCTTCCCTTGTGGCTCAGCTGGTAAAGAATCCACCTGCAATGCAGGAGAACTGGGTTCGATCCCTGGTTGGAAAGATCCCCTGGAGAAAGGAAAGGCTAACCACTCCAGTATTCTGACCTGGAGAATTTCGTGGACTATAAAGTCCATGGGGTTGCAAAGAGTAGGACACACTGAGCAACTTTCACTTTCATCATAGAAACACCTGTAGCCAAAATTTGTGTGCCAAAGTTTTTATATTAGCTAACATAACACATTTAGACATTTGTTATTATAGATTAAAATACTTCTCTTTCCAAGAGCCCTGAGTTAAAGTGCAAAGCTACCACCCAAAGTATAGTGATAAATAATTCATTATACCATAAGTATTTATATATATGAAATTTTCTGATACAAAAACTAATTGGTGGAGAATAGGAGAGAAGAGCTAATATGAATCAGAAAAGAAGAAATCCTCTTAAGCAGAAAAGGAGAGTCAATCTTATAGATGTAGTGCTAGATGCCAAAAATGAATATGACATCAATCATTGACTCTAGACAGGGCAAAATGGAAGCTTTGAAAATGAAGTTTGTGAATAATAAAGTCAAGCTTCTACTTATGCCTGCACTAAATTTTCTTGCTCTAGTTACCTCAAAAGCATAAACTGCAACACACACACACACACACACACACACACACACACACAAAGGTCTCAGTGAATGTATATTGCTAAAGTAAATGAAATACTTAAAGAGATTTTTGCATATTATTTACATTTTGAACAACTTTCTGAATACATTCCAAAAATTATATAAAATGGAATGCTATTGCATTAATGAAATCAATAGCAATAATCATAATAAATATTGAATAATGAGAACTGCCAAAATGATAGGCATCTTTATTTGTGATAGATATTGGCATGATGGAAGCAGTACATTTACAAGAGGAACTATCCAATCACAAAATACCACATGCATAAATATCCAAAATAAAATGATCATTTTCCAGGAATGAAAACATTTCAAAATTATAATGTGCATAGCTCTGAACTGATTCTATAAACAGATTCCAGAAAATCATTTATCAGATTATTATATTTGTGTTGTTACTCAAGCCACCTGAGTACTTTAAAGATTGGAGTCATCTTTGTTCANGTGCGGCAGTTTGAGCATTCTTTGGCATTGCCTTTTTTGGGGATTGGAATGAAAACTGACCTTTTCCAGTCTTGTGGCCACTGCTGAGTTTTCCAAATTTGCTGACATATTGAGTGCAGCACTTTCACAGCATCATCTTTTAGGATTTGAAATAGCTCAATTGGAATTCTATCGCCTCCACTAGCTTTGTTCATAGTGATACTTCCTAAGGCCCACTTGAGTTCACATTCCAGAATGTCTGGCTCGAGGTGAGCGACCACACCATTGTGATTATCTAGGTCATGAAGACCTTTTTTGTACAGGTCTTCTGTGCATTCTTGCCACCTCTTCTTAATATCTTCTGCTTTTGTTAGGTCCATACCACTTATGTCCTTTATTGAGCCCATCTTTGCATAAAATATTCCCTTGGCATGTCTAATTTTCTTGAAGAGATCTCTAGACTTTCCTATTCTATTGTTTTCCTCTATTTCTTTGCATTGATTGCCAAGGAAGGCTTCCTTATCTTTCCTTGATAGTCTTTGGAATTCTCCATTCAAATGGGTATATCTTTCCTTTTCCCCTTTGCTCTTCACTTCTCTTCTTTTCACAGCTATTTGTAAGGCCTCCTCAGACTGCCACTTTGCATTTTTTTCTTGAGGATGGTCATGAAACTCCATCCATAGTTCTTCAGGCACTCTATCAGATCTAGTCCCTTAAATCTATTTCTCACTTCCACTGCATAATCATATTTGATTTTATTTACATCATACCTGAATAGTGATTTTCCCCACTTTCTTCAAGTCCAATTTTGGCAATAAGAAGTTCATGATCTCAGCCACAGTCAGCTCTGGGTCTTGTTTTTGCTGACAGTATAGAGCTTTTCCATCTTTGGCTGCAAAAATATAACAAATCCAATTTTGATGTTGACCATCTGGTGATGTCCATGTGTCAGGACATGTCCAATGCAGTCATGGTTGGATCTGAATCACATGATGCGAAGATCTAGCTTATTACTTAATTTCTTTGATTCTCATTCTGTTTTCTCATCTCTTAAATGAAGGGATATCCTGATAACTAAATAGGTAAAGCCTGACCCTACAGTGCAAAGTGAAGACTCAATAAAATTTATGACATTAATAAGGAAAAGGAATATCACTGCTACCTCTGCGACCTACACAACCACCCCCAGGCCATCAATGCAATCTAGTGCATTATCAACACTCTACCAAACCAGATAATCATAATGGTGTGATCACTCACCTAGAACCAGTCATCCTGGAATGCACAGTCAAGTGAGCTTTCGGAAGTATCACTACGAACAAAGCTAGGAAAGGTGATGAAATTCCAGTTGAGCTATTTCAAATCCTAAAAGATGATGCTGTGAAACTGTTGCTCTCAATATGCCAGCAAATTTGGAAAACCCAGCAGTGGCCACAGGACTGGAAAAGGTCAGTTTTCTTTATAATCACAAAGAAAGGACATGACAAGGAATGCTTGAACTACTGCACAATTACACTCATCTCACACACTCACTAGCAAATAATGCTCAAAATTGCCCAAGCCAGGCTTCAACGGTACATGAACCATGAACTTCAGATGTTCAAACTGGATTTAGAAAAAGCAGAGGAACCAGAGGTAAAATTGCCAGCATCTGTTGGATTATGGAAAAAGCGAGAGTTCCAGAAAAACTTCTACTTCTGCTTTATTGACTACACCAAAGACTTTGACTGTGTGGATCACAACAAATTGTGGAAAACTCTTAAACAGATGGGAATACCAGACCACCTGACCTGCCTCCTGAGGAATCTGTATGCAGTTCAACAAGCAACAGTTCCAAATCGGGAAAGGAGTACATCAAGGCTACATATTGTCACTTTGCTTATTTAACTTATATGTAGAGTACATCATGCAAAATGCCAGGCTTGATGAAGCACAAACTGGTATCAAGACTGCCATGAGAAATATCAGTAACCTCACACATGCCAATGATACCACCCTTATGGCAGAAAGTGAAGAACTAAAGAGCCTCTTGATGAAAGAGGAGAGTGAAAAATTTGGCTTAAAACTCAACACTCAGAAAACTAAGATCATGGCATCTAGTCCCATCACTTCATGGNGAGTTGGTGATGGACAGGGAGGCCTGGCGTGCTGTGATTCATGGGGTCGCAAAGAGTCGGACATGACTGATTGACTGAACTGAACTGAACCTCAAAGGTCTCAGGATGTTTTTCTGCAAAAGTACTGGAAGTGAATTAAATGAATTTTAAGATTCCTTGTAGCATAGACTATAGTTCAAAGACAGTTCTGACATCCTAAGGCACAACTCTAGTTACATTTTTCTCAGGATAATGAGATTCAGGCACAAGTGAGAAAACTATTAAATATTATAAATAAGTAAATCAACACTGAGGTTTACTCACATTTTTAGAGCAAAGGATATCTTGCTTTTGGCCCCCAAAAGCAGGATGATTTACTTGATACAGTATGGGTAGTCTCAATTTTGTTATGTTGTGGACAGTATCACATACTGTGATTCTGTGATACATACGCATTGGGTGTGTGTGTAAGCTGAATCCAATTAACATTTACCCACTCCAGTACTCTGCCTGGAGAATCCCATGGACGGAGGAGCCTGATGGGCTGCAGTCCATGGGGTCGCTCAGAGTCAGACATGACTAACTTCACTTTCACTTTTCACTTTCCTGCACTGGAGAAGGAAATGGCAACCCACTCCAGTGTTCTTGCCTGGAGAATCCCAGGGACAAGGGAGCCTGGTGGGCTGCCGTCTATGGGTCGCAGAGAGTCGGCCACGACTGAAGTGACTCAGCAGCAGCAGCAGCAGACTCTAAATATGGACCCCAATGAACCATACGAACAACACTCTTACGTAGTCCCATTTCATTTGGTGTACTTACTGAAATCCACCTGCCATGCTGTGGAAAGACCAAGCTTCACTGACAGCTCACGTGTAAGAGAACAGTTATGTGGTCAACTGTCCCAGGTAAATTCCCAGCAAAGCCAGTGTCAACAGCCAACAAGAGAAGGTGGCCCCAGAGGCAAACTCTGCCCATATCTCATGAAGCAGAGGAATTTCACAACCGAATCCAGTAAACCCACAGAGTCAGAAGAGATAATAAAATACTTATTATTTTAAGCCAGTAAGTTTTAGGGTGACTTGTCAAACAATATGTAACAAAACTGTGCCTGCAGTGGAATTCTTGGTACAAGTCCTGTAATATCATCCTGAGGGCCTCATGGAGCTAATTGGTCATAAGGCACCTCATCACTGGCTTTAGGTCTAAATTCATATAATACCAGACACTAGAACCTGAACATCAACTTTTCTGCAGGTGGTTCATTTTTTTTACTAAGGCAAATATTTTTCAAGTGCACAGAATGAAACTGAAGTAATAAAGCATCAAAATTTCCACGAAGAACCTTCAGTCTCCTGGTTAGGAAGAATAATGCTCCTTGTAACAGGCCAGGTGGATTGAAAAAAGCTGCTACACATGGTTTTATCTGCAGCGCAAAATCACCTGACTGTTCACTGAAACAAAATTGCACATAACATGCAGAAACCAACTCCCTATTTTTCATGATCATCGAGTGACTATCTTGTGCCCTGTGAGGCTTTGCTGAGAATGTTATGGCATTGCACTAGACAAATTACCCCCTGAGAACAACTCCTATCTTGCTCTGTTTTTTTTCTAACAAACTTCCTTGAGTGTTGAATCTACTGCAAATCTAATGAGAAGAAAGAATGCTTAGAATTAGATTTCTACAGATAAACCAGCTGAATCTGTACAGTCAGAATAATTACTCTCACCCCTTCACTTCAGCTGAAGAACCGAGTTATGTATATGAATGTTATATAGCTAATGTGCCATGAGTATCTCATTTAAAAGCTGAACCTTAATCCTGCTTTCCCACAGTGTCCAAACTTCCAGGAGTCTCTGATTCCCCTGTAGATTCTTATACCACACAATCTGCCAATGAATTATTCTAACTCTTGGCTGAAAGTACCATGAAGTAACATTCAGTGAATCTGCCAGTTTTGCATTTTTGACAGCTGGCCTCTGCCTCGCCCATTTGTTATCCTCTGATTGCTAGGAGAATCATACATGCTTCTCTGGTAGGCATTTGAGAGATTTTCAGTGACTGGCATGAAGAGAACCTTAACATGTGATTGCTAAAGCAAGCAGGCTTGTACCCAATGCTTTCCTGAACTCTCAGATTTCAGATTGATTTGTTTTTCTGTGGTCACTGTTGAAGTGTCTCCCCCAACCTGTATTACGTGATGGTTATTCTTTAAGAGATAGCTTTTTTTTTGGGGGGGGTGGGCAGAAAATCTACAATATAGCCAGAAGTTGAAGGTGTCTTCACACTCTTAATGAGGACCCAAGTCCCTGACAGCTCAAGTGCTATTTCCTTCCGTGCCAGTCTTGGCCATTTACCAAAGTAGGACTGCTTTGCCCATCATTCTTTTTCTCTTTTGAATCCAGAAATACTTGCATCAGTTCAACAGGTTGAAATGTTCTGTCTTAAGTCACAGTCAGATGGCTTCTACAGCTTTGGAGTTCTCCCCCTTACACTTACTACACTGTCCTGTCTCAGAACCAGGGATGCAGAAGGAACGCTTCAACCCTGAAAGTTCCTGACCAGCTGTCAGGATGTCACACACACAAACGCACGCGCACACACACACACACACACACACCCTCATCGTCTTCTTCTACCCCAAAACACAGGTCTGGACATCTCAAGTCAACAGAGGGTTTTATTCAGTGACTGGAAATAGTATGCATTTTACTGAGAGACTGGAGAATGTGATATCAGCCTACTTTTCAAAAAACTGACCAATGGTCTATATTAAGGCTTATTCAGCAATTTTTTCCCCTTGAGTAATTAACAATTATCAAAGATTGTAACTGTACAATATTAACAAGTATAGAAAAGTACAGTTAATGGAGGACAATTGCTCTACAATCTTGTGTTGAGCTCAGCAAATTTTGTAGAGTCATTTAAACTCCTGATCCCCCAAATATTATATTGCCAATGACAGGGTATCACATTACTTTCTTGAGTTCACTCAGTCCCTTAACTCTCACAGAGCTAAATTTCAATTTCTACCTACCCAATAAGACTAAATATTCTTTGCAGGCCAGGGCCTTTTCGTTTGATTAATTCTATCACAAATAAATCTGGCATGCTAGGTAACTAATACATATTTGTTGATTAAGTAATTTTTACATCCACTTCCTTCCCCTTTCCCGAGAAAATGGAACATACATTGAGTGAGAAAATCCTATGTTTCAGATAATGTACTTCGTGCTTTCTACACATCAATTCATTTAGTCCTCAGTGCAATTTAGAACAACAAAGAAACCATAGCTTCCTGCCTCCTCTATGGGAAACACATAACTTTAAGCCTGAAGATCTCTGTGAAAGCTCCCAGGTAGCTAGCTGACTCACGTTCTTTTACTCTAACTCAGACACGCAACACATCTCTCTTGCTTTGAAATATGCAGCTATCACAGTTTCCTGCAGCTATCACAGCTTCCTCAGTATTAGGGACTCTGGATTGGTCTCATTGTTTCTAGTTTCTTTCCTTCCTTTTCATCTTCGGTATAAACCTACCATCCCTTTTCTGTTTTAAGAATGTTACTGCAAGAAAACAGGAGGAAAACAAAAAGCTGGCCAGTTTCAGGAAGTTCCTCTTCTTGCTAGGCCCGGATGTCTTCCGACAGAGGAGGCTGGCTTCTGGGTATAACCCCAGGTGTGTTGTTTCTTCCAGGCCTTAACACTGATGATGACAAAGAATTTCCCTGCACATTACACACACACACACACACACACACACACACACACACACACACACACCCCACAGCTGTCCTCCCCACACCAGACTTGGCACATGCCTAAGGCACTGCAATCTCTGAAGGCAGCTGCTGACCAAGGCCTCAGCCCCACCCAGGTGGCAATGGCCACGGTCCAGGCCTGTCTGCACCCCGACCCACGGACCTCACTCAGAGGCATCTTTATCTGGAGCCTTCAAACAAAGACCTTCACATCAGGCTGCCCTGCCCAGACCTCATTCTGGGGAAAGGAGGGGGACCAGAAGACCCTTTTCTCTGCTCGGACTCAGCGCTCAGTCCTTTCCATGCCCACTGAGGTGGTGGGGCTTCTCTCCCCACCACCCCTGGCCCACAGTCCATGAGGCTGCAGGGATCTTCTGTCCAGGGCTCCCCGGGCCGGGAGACACGCCCAGGGACTGCACTCATGTCCTTGACCTTCCCCATGCTGCACCATGCTGGGGAGTGGAACAGGAGAGGGTGCATGCTTTCTCAAGTTTGGGCCTCTTGTATTACTACAGTTAAGTGATCAAAGGCTTGACTGTTACTTTCATTTGGCCTTTTAAAAATTTTTATTAAAACAAAAAACTTTATTGGAGTAAAGTCGCTTTACAGCGTTGTGTTAGTTTCTACTGTAAAGTAAATAAGCGATATACATACGCTCAGTCATGCAGTCGTATCCCATTCTTTGTGACCCTTTGGACTGTAGCCCGCCAGGCTCTCTCGTCCATGGGATTTTTCAGGCTATACCGGAGTGGGTTGCCAATTCCCCTCTTATATATCCCCAGACCCTGATGCTCGGGAAGATTGAAGGCAAAAGAAGAGGGCAGCAGAGGATGAGATGGTTGGATGGCATCACCAACTCAATGGACATGAACTTGGGCGAATTCTGGGAGACAGTGGCAGACAGAGAGGCCTGGGGTGCTGTAGTCCGTGGGGTTGTAGAGAGTCAGACACAACTTAGTGACTGAACAATGACAATAAATCCCCTCCTTTTTGGATTTCCGTCCCATTTACATCACCACAGAGCACTGAGTTGCTTCCCTGTACTATACAGCTGATTCTCTCTAGTGGTCCATTTTATACATAGTATCAATAGTGTTTGTATATCAACACTAATCTCCTAATTCATCTCCCCCTCACCCCTTGATATCCATATATTTGTTCTCTACATTTTTGTTTTGATTTCTCCTTTGCAGATTAGATCATCTGTACCAATTTTTTCAGATTCCATATATATGTTAATATATGGTTTTTTCCACTTTCTGACTTACTTCACTCAGTATGAGTCTTGAGGTCCATCCAGTTTCTGACTGGCTAAGCTCTTCCCGGCTCACTGGAGCCTTTGATACACAGACATTGAAGGAAGGTACCAGCAACCTTTCTGAGAGTCACCTTTAGTGCTCCCACTTCATAGCCTCTGGGCCTAACAACAGGTAGGAACTAAGGTCTGTTTAGAAGCTCAGAGATCTCTGCCCCCAAAGAGGTAAGGAACATCTGCCAAAGAGGTCTTTTTGACTCCCCAACATTTTTCAGTGGTTTTTCTGCATCAGGAGCACAGGTTAATGCCCTAAAGATAGTTCTGTGTGTTTAAGCAATATTACACAATAAGACTATAAAAGTGAACACATATGTCTTTATTTACAAATACCTTAAAAATATTGGGTTGACTAAATGAAAGTTTTTTAAAAATGACTTTGACAAACTGGTTTTGAGTGTATACATAGCCTTGGGGGAAAAGTGGAAATACTAAAAATAAAAAAAATAATAGCAACCTTTGTTAGGTTCTTTGCATTTAGGGCATTATTTTAAATTCTAATAACAATCTTATGAAAGTAATGACCTAGTACTAGTCTCATTTTACAGACAGATTGTTAATTAACTGCAAATAAGGTCATCATGGGATTGCAAAGAGTCGGACACAACTGTGCAACTGAACTGAACTGAAGGTCACACAATTGAAAAAAGGGGCTTAACAAAGTATTGGAGTTTTAGCTTCAACATCAGTTCTTCCAAAGAACACCCAGGACTGATCTCCCTTAGGATGGACTGGTTGGATCTCCTTGCAGTCCAAGGGACTCTCAAGAGTCTTCTCCAACACCACAGTTCAAAAGCATCAATTCTTTGGCGATCAGCTTTCTTTATAGTCCAACTCTCACATCCATACATGATCACTGGAAAAACCATAGGCTTTACTAGATGGACCTTTGTTGGCAAAGTAATGTCTGTGTTTTAATATGCTGTCTAGGTTGGTCATAACTTTCCTTCCAAGGAGTAAGTGTCTTTTAATTTCATGGCTGCAATCACCATCTGCAGTGATTTGGGAGCCCCCCAAAATAAAGTCAGCCACTGTTTCCACTGTTTCCCCATCTATTTGCCATGAAGTGATGGGACCAGATGCCATAATCTTAGTTTTCTGAATGTTGAGCTTTAAGCCAGCTTTTTCACTCTCCTCTTTCACTTTCATCAAGAGGCTCTTTAGTTCTTGTTTGCTTTCTGTCATAAGGGTGGTGTCATCTGCATATCTGAGGTTATTGATATTTCTCCTGCAATCTTGGTTCCAGCCTGTGCTTCCTCCAGCCCAGCGTTTATTAGAGTTAGTGTAATTGGGGGGAATGGTGAGTGAATGCTAGAGTACAGGGTTACTTTTTTGGGGTGATGGAATGTTCTGAAATGGAATATAGTGATGATCATACAACTTTGTGAATATAGTAGAAACCATTGAGTTGTATCCTTTGAGTGGGTGAACTGTATGGTATGTAAATTATATCCCTATAAAACTGTTACTAAAAAAAATAAGGAAAAGTGTTTTAATATTGAAAGGTATAATTCTAGTATGAAAAGTTTAAAAGGCAAGGGGCCATTCAATACGGGGAAGAAGGAGGGAGGGGGGTTCAGGATGGGGAACACGTGTATACCTGTGGCAGATTCATGTTGATGTATGGCAAAACCAATACAATATTGTAAAGTAATTAACCTCCAATTAAAATAAATAAATTTGTATTAAAAAATACACTTTGAGAAACAAGGTGAAACTGCATGCACCAGTTTATTTTTTCAAATCACAAGAAGGATAAACTAGAAATTAATGACAATATATCCTAGAGAGGGAGAAGAGAAAAGAGGGAATGGGGAGGGGAACAACTGATGTTTCTCTGAGTAAATCCTTTTGTATCATTTTGACATTTGGAAGAATGTTAGTGTTTTCTCATATTAAAAAGTTAAATTAATTTTAAAAAAAAGAAAAAAAAAAGAAAAATGGGGCTTAATATTGGGTCTGATACCAAAGCCATTTTTGCCTTGAAGGTCATTGTCTAACACATTCTCTATAAATATTCCTACCTGGATACAATTGATCACTTTTTTACCGATCCTGTCAGCAGCAGAACCAGGATTCCTAACTTTTATTTCCCTGTTTTCATATATAAAATTGACTATAACTGTGACAATCACAGATACTATTGTTGCTCAAGGTGGGCTGAGGAATCTTAGAAATAATAGGAAAATATTCAGTATTTAAGGAACAATCAAGGATAGAAGCTTCCTGTGTGTTTGTTTCTGAAGTTTTTCCTTTTTTTAAAATAATAGCATCTGCTGTTGCTGCTGAGTCGCTTCAGTCATGTCCGACTATGCATGACCCCATAGACAGCAGCCCACCAGGCTTCCCCGTTCCTGCGATTCTCCAGGCAAGAACACTGGAGTGGGTTGCCATTACCTTCTCCAGTGTATGAAAGTGAAAAGTGAAAGTGAAGTTGCTCAGTTGTGTCTGACTCAGCGACCCCATGGACCGCAGCCCACCAGGCTCCTCCGTCCATGGGATTTTCCAGGCAAGAGTATGGGAGTGGGCTGCCATTGCCTTCTCCAAATAGCATCTGCATTCATCTGTAATTTTATCTGACATCTCTTCCCTTCTTAAAAAAATCACCAGGAAAAAAAAATAAACTAATATAAAAATAATTTAAATTCAGTTATTTATTCTTTTGGAAAACAGTACAGCCATGATTGTTTCCGATTATGTATTACACATCGGCGAGAAAATAGTGTTTTCCTGACGTTAGAACTAAAATTTTGGATGTCTAAATATTGTTACTTCTTTTCTGTTACTACTTTTCTTCTCTAACAAAAGTAAAACTGCAAGCATGAATTGCAATTGCTTTATTGCTCTGTCCTACTTTTGATCAAAATGCATATTATGTTACCATTTTGCTTATGTAGCACTTTCACACACTAAGATAAAAGGCATAAATTATAGAATTATATCAGCCCTTGAGTATTCAAAATAAAAGAATTCTTCTAATAGGCAATCTTAAATTCTGTAAATCATATTATCATATCCACCCCCCTTGAAGAGAAAGCAAGGAAAAGCAGAGGTCTTTCCCCAAAGCTCCCTGATTCGAGGGGTGGAAAATTAGTTTTGAAAACATTTGAATTCCTCTACTCGTTGCAGAAATGCTGTAAGATTTTGATTTTCTCAAGCATTCTTCTTGTTAATCAACTAAAATAGGAAGATACATCCTGCATCCTTCTGTAGGTGTATCCCCCGCCCCCCCTTACTGTCAGCTCTGTTTGTGAATTCACTCATTTACCAAAACAAGAGTCATGTCTAATCCATGGCTTCTTTCAATACGAGCTGCCACTAAAGAACTCACAACAGAGAACACTAATAACTGGAAATGAGGAAGAAAGCTGCAGTGATTCATGGTTATTTGGGATTTGAAGAACCACACCTGGGAGACATATGAAAGGGTCATTTCATCTTGCCCTTCTTTGAGGCTTTCTTTCCTCAGATTTCTGGAACCATAAGACGCAGAGCAGTGATGGACTTTGCTGGATTTTCGTGAAGGTTAAATAAGATTAGGGATATGGAATGCACACGGCACACAACAGACACTGAAGATCCTTTCCAGCGGTGGCAAGATAATAACCATTCAATTGTCAGGCAGTTTATCAGCTGGCTAACTCCTGAGAATTCACCTTCCATAGATTAATGGCCCCTACACTGCGGGTTAAGGCTTCCTGTCTTCCTAATATATCCCTATCACTGCATTTTCCAAATTCAGTTTACGTGTCTGGCTGTTTTCCTCACTCCTCCTACGATGAGTACCCGAGCTGCAACAATCTTTTTTATATACCATTTGAGTGCCTATTACTATCATAAGACTCATAAGGAACACAGGGGTCCCCTACAGTCATGTGAGCTTGGACAAATCATCACTACCTCTGTTTCTCTACTTGCCCATCTTCAACGGAAGCGGTTACATTTCAATGTGTCTATGTCATGGAGTTTTTGTAAGCATTAAAATGCGTAATTACAAGATTACTGTTTCATGGGTTATTATACTTATAAAGGCATTTTCAAGAGTTATAGTCTTATGTAACACAACCACAGTGCATAAAAGTAACATTTAACTTCAACAAAGCATTCATACTGCATTAATTCTAGGAGCCATGATTCAACTGGAACACCTAAAACCCAACTTAATATATCCCCTAATGATAAATGAGAAGATCCATTAGACAAATAGAAACTAAGATCCTTTCCCTAGATACTGTATATTTCTCCAGAACTTTTTTTTTTTTTTTAAGTAGCTGTCTTGAAGAAAATCATCAGGAATACATACTAGATAAATTCAGAGAATATAAGAAACAGAATTACTTTTAAACACTGACATCTCCAAGTATCCTGTGTGAAGGTCAAGCAGGACCATGACCCTCTTTTAGAAAGTAATTTACTTAAAGATTTTAGGTTGACAACTTATCTTCTTAGAACCTCTCAGTAAATAACAAGTTTAAAAGTTAAACCCACTTTTGTGTTAAGGTCTTCCTTTTCAGTGGTGACAAGATAATAATCATCCAGTTGTTTATTTAAATTGATATGTGACTAATGTTTAATGTTTCAACTATTAACATTTAATGCTGTCAGAAAACTTTGTCATACATTTTTTCAGCATAAAAAATGCTATCTATATTTGACTTTTCTATTTAGTAGTGATTTTTAAGACAGTAAGAATCAAGTCCAAAATGTTGGGGGGGGGAGTATATATGTATATATATGTGGTTGACTTATTTTGCTGTAGACTAGAAACTATCACAATATTGCAAAGTAACTAGACTCCAATAAAAAAATAATTTAAGAAAAGCAATGCAACATCTGATATCAGAAAAAAAAAAAACAATGAGAATCAGAATTTGACTTTACTCACAACCAATCGCTTTTAAAGTACTTCTAGATATAATTCTTATGGAAGGCTGATTGAATTGTCAGAATTATTAAAACTATTCTTTGGCTTATATACACATATATTCAGTGTAACAACTGACTAGGAAGACCCGTCTCTAGCTAAAAATATATTTGTCAACCCCACATGATCACTCAGGATGAATGCTCATCAGTCACGATCACCAAGAATTTAAGAAAATCCAGTTGAATCATGTGAATGGATTACTTCTCTGACCATCACGTTATCCATCTATTAATACTAAAGAAGATAGCAGAAACTACCTCATAGAAATTGCTGTGAAAATTATATTTAAATACAACAAGATCTGGAAAGAAAAGGGATAAATGGCGCCCAAAACATTAGCCCTTGTTTTGCTATATCTCACTCATCCACATATATACATATTTGCCAAAAAGTTATTTTATGGGCTTTGCCTGATTTAATTATGAAGGATAATCTAATAGAGGGACTTCCCTCATAGTTCAGTTGGTAAAGAATCTGCCTACAATGCAGGAGACCCTGGTTTGATTCCTGGGTCAGGAAGATCCTCTGGAGAAGGGAAAGGCTACACTCCAGTATTCTGGCCTGGAGAATTCCATGGACTGTGGGGTCACAAAGAATCAGACACAACTGAGTGACTTTCACTTTCCATTCTAACATAGATTTGCAAGAGAATCTAGACTACTTCTCTACTAAGATGACACGTTCTTTATGGAGAACAATTGTTTAAAAAGGAAGATAAGTAATAATGACCTGTCTTGAAGAAGCAGGACAACAACTCTGGAGGACTTACACTGCCCAATTTCAAGATGAGCTCTAAGGGTACAGTGACTAAAACAATATGGTATCAGCAAAGGGCTATACATAGATCCGTGAAACACAACAGGTTCAGAAATAGACACAAACATACGTCTTAGTTGTTTTTCATAGGCATTAAATATTAATAATTCAATGAGAAAAGAGAAGCCTTTTAACAAATAGTGCCAATAAAACTGTATCCTTAAATAAAGAAGAAGGAAAGAAGCTTGGCCTCTTCCTTAATCTACACACAAAAATTAATTCAAATGGATCACAGACCTTAATGTAAAAACTGGTAAAACATAAAAGACTATATACATTGGGGTAAACAAAGCTTTTTAGACAGGTCAAACAGATTATTAAAACTGAAAGAAAAATATAGTAATGAACTTCATCATAATTAAAAACATCTACTTATCAAAAGACGACAATGAAAAACCGAAAAGGCAAGCCTCATATTTGGAGAAAATGTTCCCAGTTCAAAAATCTAAAAAGGCATCATTTCCAGAATGTTAAAGAAGTTCAACAAATCAATAACATAACAGATTTAACAACCGTGCTTAAGTAAATGGGAAAATTGCTCAAATGGCCAACATAAAAAGATGCTCAACATCCTTAGTTATCAGAGAAATACAAGTTTAAGCCACAATAAGACATGATTCTACTATACCCAGTAGATTGCTAAAATTAACAAGTCTCACAATACACATGTTGGTTAAGACTAGACAACTGAAACTTCCATTCATTGCTGGTGGAAATTCAAATAGGCAAATCTGTTTTCAAAAACTGTTTTTAATCAAGTAACACACATTATATATAAATTCTGAACCTGTAGTCCTACTTCTAAATACTCACCTAAGAGAAGTTTATGTCAGTGAAATACCTAACAATGTTATAGTAGTCCTAACCTGGAAACAACCCTATAACCAACAATGAGAGGATGGATAAACACCTTTGGTACATCTATGTAACGGAATTATACTTAGAAATACAAAGGAACAAGGTACTGTGACAACAAAACAATATGAATTAATCTCAAAAGCATCATGCTAAGTGAAACAAGGCAGATACACAAGGGCAAGTGTAGCAGGATTACACTTAAATGAGGTATCAGGAATAGGCAAATTCATGGAAACGGAGCATTAGAATCGTGGTTAGCAGAGCTTAAGGGGAGACAGGAAGGGGGAGTTAATGTTTAATGAATATAGAGTTCTGTTTGGGATAATGAAAGAATTCTGGAGATGGATATTTGTGATGGCTGCACAATAATGCTGCTGCTGCTGCTAAGACATNTATATATATATATATATATATATATATATATTACTCTGTTCAGATTCTTTTCCCTTACAGGTTATTACAAAATACTGAGTATAATTCTAAGTGCTATTTCACTTGTGTTCATAGTTTTATTATAAAACAATTGTTCACAAATTAGTATAACTCATGTAAGTCTCTCTGGAGTTTGGGGTATGTATAGCCAACTGTCTTCTGACTGTTTCAGAGATTTCTTTGGCCACTAATACATACATTTAAGGGGGCTTCCCTGATAGCTCAGTTGGTAAAGAATCTGCCTTCAATGCAGGAGACCCGAGTTTGATTCCAGGGTCAGAAAGATTTGTTGGAGAAGGGACAGGTTACCCAGTCCAGTATTCTTGGGCTTACCTTGTGGCTTAGCTGGTAAAGAATCTGCTTGCATTCTGGGAGACCTAGGTTGAGAAGATGCTCTGGAGAAGGGAAAGGCTACCCACTCCAATATCCTGGCCTGGAGAATTCAATGGGGTCCATGGGATCACACAGAGTTGGATACAACTGAGCGACTTTCACTTTCAATTTTCACATACATCTATAGCTAAATCTAAACTTGTTTTAGTGCCTAAATTAACTCTTCTTGCTATGATCACATCCACCTACTTTCTTGAGATAAAGAGAATTATTTCCTCTTCACTTGACTCTATTATCAGAGCTAATGAACCACTGTGCTCTGATTACACCACCCGGGTGAGTGAAGTCGCTTAGTCGTATCTGACTCTTTGCGACCCTGTGGACTGTAGCCCACTAGGCTCCTCTATCCATGGGATTCTTCAGGCAAGAATACTGGAGTGGGTTGCCATTTCCTTCTCCAGGGGATCTTCCCAACCCAGGGATCAAATCCAGGTCTCCCACATTGCAGGCAGATGCTTTAACCTCTGAGCCAATCTGCCTCACTTGCCTAGACCTGCTTCCATCCACAGCTGGAACTGATTGGTAGACCGAAGGATTGTCAGTCTTCTAAAATCCATGATCACTTTGAAAAACTCAAAAACGTCACAATGTTAGGCCAACTTTCAAAATACTGTATTAAAACTAAACCAAAGACAAGACCAAGTGTGTAGCCTATCCTTTCCAAGTTACACCAACATCCTCTTCCTTGAGGCTTCCCTGGCGGCTCAGACAGCAAAGCATCTGCCTGCAGTGAGGGAGACCCGGCTTCGATCCCTGGGTCAGGAAGATCCCCTGGAGAAGGAAATGGCAACCCACTCCAGTACTCTTGCCTGGAAAATTTCATGGACTGAGGAGACAGGTAGGCTACAGTCCATGGGGTCGAAAAGAGTCGGACACGACTGAGCGACTTCACTTTCACTTTCCTCTTCCTTAAAGACAGAGGTGCTGCACCTCCTGAAGTCTTTATAAATCTCTACACCACACCCAAACACATTCACCCCACCCTCCCACACATGCACTCTTACTCACACAAATACACAACACAGAGATACACATACTTGCACACTCTCAGGCTCCAGAGATGCATACACTCACAACCCACAACCTGATGTTTTGGGGCACTAGTTAATCACTTCCTTCTTCTGACGATTTTGTTCTAAATTCAGACTCTGAAAGTTCCTCTCTGACCTCATCAACCCCAAAGAGAATAGGACATTTTCTCTTTTATAGACATACTTCTAATCTTGCAGTTATCATGTAGTAATAGTTAATTGGATTATATAACTGCTGCTCCCAACTTGAGAGGGCTTTATCTACACATCTCATACCTAAAGAATAGTAGCTATCAGACTCAATTTGTTCAACTCCACTAATATTTTTGATCAACATTTAGAAAACTAAGATCATGGCATCTGGGCCCATCACTTTATGGCAAATGGATGGGGAAACAGTGGAAACAGTGAGAGACTTTACTTTGGGGGGCCTCCAAAATCACTGCAGATGGTAACTACAGTGATGAAATTAAAAGACACCTGCTCCTTGGAAGAAAAACTATGACCGATCTAGGCAGCATATTAAAAAGCAGAGACATTACTTTGCCAACAAAGGTCCATCTAGTTAAAACTATAGTTTTTCCAGTAGTCATGTATGGATGTAAGAGTTGGACTATATAGAAAGCTGAGAGCTGAGGAATTGATGCTTTTGAACTGTGGTGTTGGAGAAGACTCTTGAGAGTCCCTTGGACTGCAAGGAGATCCAACCAATCCATCCTAAAAGAAATCAGTCCTGAATATTCATTGGAAGGACTGATGCTGAAGCTGAAACTCCAATACTTTGGCCATCTGATGGGAAGAACTCATTGGAAAAGACCCTAATGCTGGGAAATATTGAAGGCAGGAGGAAAAGGGGACGGCAGAAGATGAGTTGGTTGGATGGCATCACCAACTCGATGGACATGAGTTTGAGTAAGCTCCAGGAGTTGGTGACGGACAGGGAAGCCAGAGTGCTGCAGTCCATGGGGTCATGAAGAGTCAGACACGACTGAATGACTGAACTAAACTGAACTTTGATTAAGTGATGACAACTTAAGCAGCATGCTTAAAATATGCCTCAGTGACATTTTAATAATAACTGAAAAAAGAATCTTCAGACCGTTTACATACGTGATTATCGAAATACAAATTATATTGACATGTGCAGCCACTGACCTAGACTTGTAAAACAGACGGCACTGTGTGACTGAGTAGAGTGCCGCTATCACCGATTCACATGGCAATAGTCTCTCTCTCTTTTCCTGCTCACCATGCAAAATCACCATCTCTTCCTCCTGACTATTTTTTTTTCTTACATCTATACAAGTAAAGTATTCCACCCACTTAGATATGAAAAGAGTTATAACAAATGCCCCGCCAATGACCCCTGGGGCCCAAAATTTTTTAATCTCTTGAACTATTATTATTATCATTTGTTGGCAGCATTGCTACTCTGGGACACCCTCTGTGACCCCTCTCGCCTGGCTTCTGGTTCTCCTACCTCTTTGACCATTATTTCTCAGTTGAATCAGGGGAGCCTCTTCTTTTACCCACTCCTTAAACACGGGTTTTACCCAGGCACTCTGTTACTTTTTCTAACTCTGTACCCTTTGGTGATGTCATCTACTTCCCCAGCTGAGCGCTTTGGGTTCATATACCCAAATCGCTCTTGAACATACACTCCTGGATAATGCACAGATGCCCCAAATCCTCCTCTCAGGATCTGAACTCCTCACTGCCCACCTTACTGGTTGGGCTGGTTTACTTCTTTATTTCCCCACCTCAGCTGCTGGTCCTCAATCACCCAAACAACTGATACAACAGCCCCCCTAAACTCTTTCCTTACAAACCATATTTAATTGACAACTAAGCACTGCCTATTTTTCTTCTTACTGAGCTCTTAAAATGTTTCCTTCCCACACCTTCTGCTACTTCTGTAGGTCAAGACCTCATCCTTCTCTGGACAGTTGCAATAGTACCTTAGTTGATCTGCTTGTCTCCAGTTTTGCCCACATCCTATTCATATGCCATTATTCTTACTTCTGCCAAAGTAAGTTACACATATTTTATACATACACACACATAAACATAATGAAAATCTGATGAATTAAAATCCATCAGTGCATGCTTGAAACTAAATGTAGTGTTTATTAAATTTTATTTTGATCCAGTTATCATGTACAGAAATCTAAGCTCATCCTACAATAGCAACCCAGGATGCCATCTTACATTTTCTGTTCCATTCCAAATGTAAACATAACCTCCACACTGAAAAACTAGCTTTTATTGATCTTCAGCCCCATTGACAGGTTGTAATGCACATATTTAAAAACACTGGCCTACAGGCTAAAGCCCATCCTTGGTGTCCTCCTCAGCCCCAAATTACTGTCATTCTTTTCATAGCAGCCTAGAAAGGGGCTTATATGGAAATGGAGAGCTCAATTTACAAATACTGAGGCTGCTAACACTCTCAGTTGTTACCATTAACACCACCTGGCAAGCTCTCTTCATTTAACAGCTCAATAAAAATAAAATTAAAATAAAAAAAAACAAATACCACTCTCTAGAGAGAATCAGTAGAAATGAGGAATGGACTGCAAACGTTAAATTCTTCAAGTCACCTAAAGAGAGGTCCACTGTTGTAATTAGTTAAGCGTGGAATGAAGAAAAGGATTATCGGAAAGGAGAACCCAAAAGCCACTCTCAGTCACTTTACTCAGAGAGGCTGCCAGGAAGGTTCCACTAGGTTCACGGTAAGTTGCAACCGCTTTCCACTTCTAGCAGTCCATGGAAAGCAGAAGAAAAATAAGAAAAATAATTAATGTCTCTTTGGCAAGGATGTCAATTGCTGCTTCCTATCTGATAATTCCAATCTTATGTGGACACTGGAATAAGTGGTACAAATAAAAATGGAACCTCAATATACGAAATATAACACATCTTAAAATTCATGTTAATTCTTCAGAGAATTTTCTGCAAAGTTGCTTGTTTTCTAATGCCTGGAATATACGATGGAAAGTGGGGATTGTAAGTTTTCCATGAATTTTCAAAAAAGTTCCACCATCAAGAAAATGGATTTATGGCTAGAAGATGTATAGAACAAAATGGCAACATCATTAAAAGCAGTTCTTCTAACTTAAAACTTTTTTTCAATGCAATTATAAACCATTTTTACTACAGTTAGGTGAAAATTATTTGTGTTCCTTGAGAAGTACTGATCAAGTGTGGAAGATGATATTCAAGTACACATAGATAAAATCTATAACCCATTTATGGAGCCTCTTAAAATTTATATACCCAAATTTTATATCTTAAATCAGAAATAATTATGTATTTGTGACTGTGTGTATGGCAAATATAAGCATTTAAACATTTTATTTAATTTCAGTTTTGCTAATGGGAATAAAAACTAGACACAGCGAAAGAATTACAAAAATTTACTTTTCTTTTCATAGCCTTTTGACAATCTTATTACTTTATTTTGGTTTTACTTCAAAAAATTGTCAGATAGCTAAGGAAACCTATAGAAAAATCACTCCTAAGACACATTTCTTCAATGGCTTTTGCAAAAATAACTTGGAAGGAGGCATTTNGCCTTTTGACAATCTTATTACTTTATTTTGGTTTTACTTCAAAAAATTGTCAGATAGCTAAGGAAACCTATAGAAAAATCACTCCTAAGACACATTTCTTCAATGGCTTTTGCAAAAATAACTTGGAAGGAGGCATTTCCCTGGGAGTAACTACTTGGCTGTATTGGTTATGCTAACAGAATTACCACTGCTGAGACATTTTAAGGAAATGTTTAATTTTTCTTACCAGGAGCATAATTTTATTCAGAAGATTGAATAGATTTGCTGCTCTGCAGAATTTTAAAGCTCTTTACATTTCACCCTACAGAAATCCACATTTGCAACACAGAGTTCACTTATTTAATTTCTCCTCTAATTCCCTTTGGTAGGTCATTTAATCCTTCATGAATATCCACACTTGAGGTTACAATAATAAAAATAAACGGACGGTCCATCCCGCTTTCAGATTGTCCCTGACCTTTACCTGGCACAGTGCGAGTGGGGTTATGAACAAGCCATGCACTTCCCTTCTTCACAATTAGGAAAGCATCCCCGCTCTGCACCTTTTATTACTTTCTCGGAAAGGGTCTCAGGCTCGAATCCACATACTTTCTAAATCCGAAAGGTACAGAGTTTCTGATACCACAGCGTTTCCCAATACATGTCTCTATTCTATAATTAGCTTCATGCTTCCTATATGACATTAGAAACACTGCTTAATGAAGATGCTTGAAACACAGAGCTCAGTCTCCAGATCATTTTATCTAATTCAATAGTAGTCTTTTACCCCCAGACACCCCAGAGCAGCCAGAGTTTGCACTCCCACATGCAATGTGAATGAATACATCTGGAACCAGAGATCTGTGTTAGAGACGACAGTTTCAGTCAATAAAGCCAATGCCATACTCACGGTGGAGGCTGGTGGGGCTGGTGTTCAACATTTCTTGGGGCTTTGCAGGCAGCAGGCTTCACCATGTCCCTGACCACACACCTGGGGCGCATGATAGACAGCACAACGCACTATTAATTATAAAATGGGGAGAAACATCTGGAAATTAAACACGGTACTGAAAACAAGTTTAAGGGAACTGTCTGCAAGCCCCTAAGGATAAACCTGGAGGCCCTGAGAAGCCCTGGGAGTTAGGAACCTTCAGCTCATGCTTCCAAGAGCTCAATTACACCCAGATGAACTCCATACTGGTGCTGGCCTCAGTACTGGATTTCCTGTTTAGTACCAATAAAATGATCCTCATTAGGCTTCCCCATAGAAGCAAGCTGCTGAAAACATTGGCTTCACCCTATGAAGACATCTGAAAGCATAAACACAGGAGCAGCGGTTGTGCTGATACGCTACAAACAGGCAGGACTTTCTGTGGCTTTGGCTATCTTGCTGAAAGACATGGACTTCTGCTTCATGCCCTTCATCACCACATAGATCTTTCCCTTTAAAAAAGTTAAACAGAGATCTGAGATGTTTCAGGACATTCCCCCACATTCTAAATTCATTCAATCTAAGAAACGAGGAAGGGTCAGAGGGAAATGTGCATATATAAAGTGTGTGTATCTCCACAGTATGCAAAATAAATATGCTAGATGTCTGCACAGTGTGAAAATAGGCAGGAAAAGGTCTTTGGGTCTTAAGTTGTCCATCACAGAATAAATAAATGCAGAGGATGGGTCACAGCTGCAAAGGGCAGCAGGGGGAGATGCCCTTAACCTGAGGTCAACAGGACTTAATGGAGCAATGGAGAGAATCACGGCATAAGCCAGAAAACATAGGCCTCTGCGGCTGTCCTTGGATGGCTCAGATATCCCTCCACCTTAGAAGCCTTGAACAAACCTTGGTTTAAATAGGGGAGCCCTGTTTAGAAAGAGGAGACCCTGATTCTTAGACTCTGCTAAATGGAATAACCACACAAGACTTGGGATTCTCAAGCATGAACCTGGTTCTTCATTTTGACAGTGGTTTTGACTGCACTTGGAGATTTGACTATCTGTCAGACCAGGCATGCTATTCAAGAGGTGGCTCAGAGGTGAGGTAGTGGCAGATAAACTGTTTTTCCAGAGCTAATAGCTGCATGGCAAAATTCTCCACTTCTGAAAGAAATGATACAGGCAAACGTGGACACTGCACATAAACGTGCATGCACACACACACACACACACACAGCTAAGTCCAAACAGGATCAAGTAAGACTTAGAAATCAATATATAATGTGACAAGAAAAGAAAAGAAAACGGTGCCATTTCAAAGCCACCCCTCCTGGGCTCAAAGCAAAGAAATGTGGTAACTATCTAGAGTGAATGCTAAACTCTTAATGGACTGGTCACCAGTCATTGGAGGAGAAGGACACTCTGGCAGGAAGGTTCAGAGAACATTCAAGAAGCCAGTTGCCAAGGAGAAGTAATACCACAGTGTATTACTGAGCTATGAAATGTTAATATAACTTACTCAAGTACAGTGCACAGAAAGTTACATTTCACTGCACTGGGAAATCTTTAGCAATTCTCACTCAACTAAAAATAGCCCACATGGCATGTTGAATCTTTACACACACTGGTTTGTGAAAATATCGGAAATATCACCAACTTTGGAGAAAATCTTGAAGAATTATATGTAGAGAAACCATATGCAAACTTCTGTCTTAGTTCATTTCCTTTTTTCTTTTTTTTTCCTCCTGAAAATTCAGGTATTTAGGCAAAGTTTTGGGAGGAACAGAAATCTGCCACTCAATTAGAGTTTTCCTTCAATATGTTTTTAAATAACTCTTCTCCAATAAAAGTGGGTTATTAGCCATCATGAAAGACCATGCCTGTGTAAGAAAATTCTCATTTAATCTTAAGAATTCAGTGGTTTTGATTTAAAACTATAGTAACTGGCATATTTCATCTGTCTGCCTATGCTATAAAATATTTTTCATTTATTTATTTTTATTTTATTATATTTTTATTTTATTATTGGAGGCTGATTATTTTACAATATTGTAGTGGTTTTTGCCATACATTGACATGAATCAGCCATGGGTGCACATGTGTACCCCATCCTGAACCCCCTCCCACGTCCCTCCCCATCCCATCCTTCAGGGTCATCCCAGTGCACCAGCCCTGAGCACCCTGTCTCATGCATCGANAAATTCATATTCAAAGATAGCATCCAGAGTCATTCAGTAATGCCTTATTCACATTCAGAGGAAAACATTTATCCTGTGCTAAAGCAGACTTTTACGGGATATGAGCATACACATGTGAAAAGAGCTTATATCAATTTCTATGTTCTGTCGTGGAGGAAAAATATACAGAGGGTGAAAGTCTAATAAAAATGAGTCATTAAAATAAGAGAAACTACAATATGGTCTCCAAGATTCACTCAATGGCAACCTACAAGAATTGTTAAAATCTACTTGACATTGATTTGGCAATTTCTTAATAAGGACAGCACAGCTATAAAACAGTTAATATTGTTGTAAATAATAATGTCACTTTTAGGGTAATGTCTATTTCTGGTTATTTCCCTTTAGCTAATTTTTTCTCCTTTAATTCACTTATTTTTCTTCCTTCTACTAAGTTTAAATTTGTTTCATTCATTTGCAAGCAATTAGTGTCTACAAATATAAAGGGTAACCATTTTCTAGAGACATTTTTTCATTTGACAGAGGTAACTCTGATCAAAATCACAGACTATGACTTCATCAGAGGCATCTGCAAAATACGGCAAGGAATTCTACACTGAATGAAGTAATAACTACTGATACTAAGTTATCCATTGCATATGGTATATTACTACTTCCTTATGACAAATCAATGAGGGGAGAATTAACATTCACATTACATGAATATATAATAGAAGCTGGGGCTTATTCAGGTTGGAGATTTTCTAACATCAGATACAGTTACTAAAAGGGAAAGCTAGGATTAAATACCAAAGTACGACTTTCTCTAAGACACATTAAATTTCCTGTTGTCTTCTAGAGCTTGGAGACCAGTTAGGCCAACCTCCTCACTGAGGTCCAGGGAGAGTGAAATTACTTCCTTGGGTGCACACGATCAGATGATGAAAGAAGGAAGCCAGATCAGTCTACTACATGGCTTAGGTTTGTTTCCAAGGCTGAGTGAGATACACTCGAAATAAGGAGAGATTTCCATAAAACTGATTATGGCATTAAACTTCTTATCTTTAGCTATATCCAGCCTAATTTAAGCCCTTTTGAAAGTTACATCAACTTTTCAGGCTAGGCAAACATTCATCACTGAGAAACACTTCTTCATAAACATAACCTTATCAGACCCCAAGAACAGCCCTCCATGTCTATAAGAGAAGAGGGATGATGATGAAATAGTCAATTCTAACTAAATCTACCAGGAAACAAGGTCTCTCTTTATCCCACCTCCTGAAGTTGCTTTTTTTCATTCCCACCTTCATGTTTTCCACCCAGCACATAATGTCCTGTACTGATAAATATAGGTGAGTAGATAACTCTGTTACTTAATGGAATAACCTTTAATCATTAAAACATTTACAGAATGAAGTATACTAGAAGAAAACAACCCTTTTGTTTAATTCAAGTGTGGTGGAGGACGTGGGATTAATGCCGCTCACTGTGTTGTTTTGGAACATTTGCTCACCTGGGAGCTGCCATCCAGCCCAGGCAGTATAGCTGGGTGGCTGCAAGGTACACATGTATAGGTAAGGAAGTAGTAAACGTTTCCACAACTCACCCTCGAATTAACGACTTCCAGGGAGATGTTCTGAGGCGGGGCGCTCGGCACTAGAAGGAAATCAAACAAGGTGAGACCAGTTATTGCCAAAGTCACGAAAGAGAAACCCCAACCCTCTTTGAAAAGAGAAAGCACATGTTTTTCACAGTTTGTAAGAATAATTAGGTAGGTGATTCTAGGTGGCACTTCAATATTTTCCTGGAGAGATGGAAAATAACTGCATTTGTTTATATTTTTCTCACTTGGTGGGCCAGTTATTCATCTAGGGAGCCTCCAAAACACTTAGGCAAGAAAGCACCTGCAGTGATACTAAATACTGCCATTTAATTACAGCTTCCTGGTGATAACCTTCCCAGAGGAACCAATAAAATCACACAGGAGATTTTCTGGAGTGGTTTTAAAGGCTTAAGATATTGTGCTTTTCAGGACCTGCATGGTTTTATGATGAAATATGTCATTCTAATGGTCACCCTTGTTGCTTAATCCCTTTCATGCAAACTTTATTATCCCCTAAAAAGTGAAAAGAAGAAACACGTCCCCTTTCTTTTCACACTTTGTAATTAAACCCGGGTGTCACAGATGCAAGCAGGTTACCGGAGAGCATTTGGTGACTGAATTCTATTAACAAGGGAGCAATTTCTTTTTCTTTGTGGGTTTTCTAGGTATTCTGTTTCTCCTGCTTGCATTTCAATTGTTCCGCTCCTTCATGGAAGGTGGAAGAAGATGTACAGCCTTCTGTATAATACTTCTAAATGGATATTCACTATATCAAAAAATGAATATTTTATCTTGTTGGTAATTCTAAGACAGCCATTCACTGAACGACTGATATATGTCAAGTACTATTCTGGATGTAATGGGTGAATTATAAAAAAAATTAAAGATTTCTTCCCCACAACAGGAATATAAGTAGCTTTAGTAAATGCTTCAGGAATTCAGTAAATGCTTACTATATATGAATCTGAGTATTCTTTTCATGACAAATTGTTAAATTTAATCGGGAAAAAAATGCTTTCAGCATCCTCAAAACTTTAAGGGCTATTTTTGTTACATTTCTCTTCCTTAATTTGAACTTGGACAATATCTATGTTTTCCTGGTGTACTTGTATTTACCCTGAATTTATTTATGTCCTACTGTGGTTTTGCCTTCTGAAAAAGAATCACTATGAATACATGATATATGTCTGATTAATCTTTATATCCTCCAAACTGACATTCAGTTAATATTTACTGACTCAATAAATGAAAAAATGAATACTTACTCAAATATTAGCTCCTGGACCTTTCTGTACATGATGGGAATTATAATCACTTATTTTGTTTTGACTTTGAACTTCTTGTCTTAGTACTTCATAAAAGTTAATATCAATGTAACTTGTGATAAAATGTTTACCAGAGGCTTGTTCATGAATTAGGTCAACAAGTACTCTTTCAAAAAGATATTCCATTATTTAAAAGATAGACTTTATTTTAAAATTTCATTTGACTATCTTATTATTTTCTTATCAAATAGAGAACATAACCCTCAGAGGAACCAGAAATTTTGTGCTTTTGATGCTGCATGCCCAGCGTTGATATGTGTCAAGCACATGAGGCACAGTTAGCAAATATTTGTTGAATGAATCAATTAATAGAAAGATTATAAGATTATAGTAAAATAGTTTTCACATTTAGGGTTCTGATGCATAAATTTGCTCAACAATAAAAATGTTTATTATTTTTGCAAATTTATCTTTTAAATTAAGCTATAACATATAAGAAAATGCATAAATCTTTCAGAATCTATGACTGGATAAAATAGTGTGTGTGTGTTTCCATTTAAATGCCACCTAGGTCAAGATATAGAACATTATCCATATCATTTTCTGTATCTTTTTCTGGAAAGCTCACTTGTGTCCCTTTTCTGTCAATGTCTTTCTGATAGTAGCCACCACTTTTATGACCTCTAACTCCAGAAATTAATTTAGTTTATTTTGAGCTCACTAAAAACAAAACTATAGTTGTTGTCTTTTCTCCCCCGTAGGCTGGCTTCTTTGGATAATTGTTATTTCTTGAGATTCATTCATATTGTTGCAAGTAGCAATAGTTTTTTGTTTGCCTGGTCTATAGTATTATATAACTACTCTAATTTATATTTGTTTATTCTACTGATGAATGACACTTGGATCAATTTCTAGTTTGGAGTTATGAGAATAAAACTGCTCTGAAAATTTTAGTCTGTGCTTTTGCTGGAAAATTGTACTCATTTCCTTCATTATATACCTAGGAGCGGAAATACTGGTAGAAGCGGAACTCCTAATGAGGGCTAAACATACGCTGTTTTAATAGATACAAAGCTTTCTAAAGTGACTACCAACAAGATTAAAGATAGGCTGGAAATAACAATTTGAGTAATCAGAAGAACTAAAAAAAAAATTATATTCTCACAATGAGGAATAACTTAATATGACCCACACTCAAATTACTCTATAGCACAATAAAAAATTAAAATAGGTACAGACTAAAAAAAGTACTATGTTCTAAATCATATAATTGCACAGATTACCAGAAATGCAATTCTTTAAAAGTGAAGATTGGAAATAAAATCTTAATATTAAACTATAACAAATCACAAACATGAAAAATACCTCATTTATGTTTCATCTGTTACTATAATATTTATATTATATATTATACAATTATATTGTAATTGTAACATAGATTTTAGGAGGAAAGGGAAGATATCTTAAATTTATCATACATTTTGTTCTAGGTGCTATGCTAGTCAATATGTAATCCTTAGATGTCCTTTTAATAAAAGCTTACAAATGATATTTAGCTCATCTCAGAAGGCCAAGAATATATAAGAAAAAGAGTAAACTACCACAATCTGATAATTTTCTATATTAGGAATTTAAAGCCATGAAGTCCCAAAGGTGTACTTATCACAATGGTATTGATGAATTTTGTCTATTTTTTACAATACAAATTTCTCTTACTTTTCCATGATATTCTTGCTTTACACAGTCAGGAAAGAAAGTGAACAATGTTTTCTATAGTATTTTTAGTTATTATTTCCTCCTTTTCACTATCAATTTTCATAGTATTTACGAATAAATAGATAATAATAGACAGGATTAGTGAAAGTGAGTGGAATTCAACATTTATCTATTGGGACTTTATTTGTCTTATTTGACAATGCTTCCCTGTTTCATGAAGCAGAGGGGAAGGGCATAGCTCATTGCTTTTCTCTTCAAAATGTCAAGTACTTTATCATCTACAATAAGTTCATTAAAGCCAATCATTTGATCTGGAAACTCCTCTTAATACAGTGGAACATGTTGGTTTAAGCACATGGTGATGAAGCATTCTGTGGAGTAGATTAAGTTTCCACATTTGTAAATCAGTCATATAGTCACTTGAGTTCCTCTCCTTAGCAAGCCTGAGCTGTCCTGTACACATAATTTGTGGATTGAAAGAATTTATATATATATATATATACAACTGAGCATTTTTCTTGAGGGAACTAATATGAGACATTTATTGTAGAATAAGAGAAACTCAACATTTTTCCACACTGAATCTTTGTTCTTTACTAACTAGCTTCCATGACCTGGCTCTGCTGTTTACCAGCATTTATGACCTCTATCTTAGTTTTGTCGCCTATAAAGTAGGAAAAAATACAGTGTTGTTAAGTATGTAGAGCCGGGTCTTGCGCTAATAAATACTCAAGAAATATTACTTGTAAAAGAAAGAAGCACTATCCTATAGTTGAGTTTGCCCACGAAATCTGGTCCCTACGCCTTTGGACATAGGGCAAGTTGGCATGGATGCAAATACGTGCTCATTAATTCATAAAACCTATAAATAACCTATTTATGTCAACTAGTTCAAGAGATAGTATATCAGAACCAACTGGCAAATCTACTCAGTCTGTACTAAATATTAGACTGTCTAGACTGATGCTTTATGCCAACTACAAATTGGCCCTTGCCAAGAGCATTACCAACAGACTGAACAACAAGGGCATTTGCCATCTGCCTCGAGGAGACTGAACCCTATGCTCCTGCAGCTATTAACCTTCAATAGCCTCTGAGGGAGCTCAGGGTAGAGTGAGGCCCTCTGTGCTCCAGGGAATCTGGTGGGACAGGTCTTTAGATAGTTGGATATTTTTGGGAACTGATTTTATGATCTCCATCCTTGCATCTCCTCATATCTAGAGAAGCACTAAATCCTTTCATGGTGACATCAGATCCTCATGACTAGCCAAAGAAGTTTTTGTAAAACAAGTGCTTAATGATATTCAACTCCCCCTTTGCCAAAACCCTGTATATCTACCCTCCCCCACTGTCGCTTTGGAGCAGTCTCTCAGAGCTCTCCGAGGTGCTGTCTCCTGGGCTGCAGTCCTCATTTTGACCCCAAGTAAACTAACTGACAACTCTCAACTAGTGCATCTTTTTCAGTCGACATCTACAATCCCAAGGGTCTGAAAAAGTAGAACATCATAAACCAATGATACACTGGAGGGAGGAATTTGAACAATAACACTGTTACACTGTTTCTTCCCAGAGAAACAAAGTGGAGCTAAATTAGAAATGACAATTCATTAGAGTAAAAATTTTTATAAGCATCTTAGCATAACAAGAATACTTTTGGAATAATTCAGAAAAACAGTTGGCATTTCATTTTTTTTAATTCAATTTTTCTATGGGCCCACAATAATTTTTTGGCATGAATTTCTAAGGCTTTATAAGAAATATGAAGGTCTCTGTAACACACGTATGTAGACATAATTATATGTTAAATTAGTCTCACGAATAGGAAGTCCTAAAGATGAGTCTGTACTTAAAAACATTTGTACAGGTTTGGCTGAACTGCCTGAGTAATTTAACAAATATTTACTGAATTAGGAGGGATATAGAGATGAATATAACATCACCTCACATTTAAGGAACATTTAGAATAGTGAGAAAGAGAGACACTGGCATAATAACATTTATTAAACATCTAAATATATGCCACGCTCATGTTTCAGGTGCTTATATGGATTAGCCACTTAATTTTCACAATATCTGCCTTTTATAACATCTAGAAAGTCAAGGAGACTATGGCTTTATTAAGTACAACTAGGAAGTGGGTGACTATAATTATAATTAAATTCATCTACATGTGACCTCAGCATAGAGAGCTTCAGTAGAGAGGAAAGGACATCAGACTGAAGTAAAAGAGATGAAGTGATTGTAAAGATGAATGCAGATGAGGTCAGAATGCCCAGTCCTAGGGGCCCCTGGAGGGCATGCTTTCTGTATCAAAGGCACCTGACAGAGGGAAGCTGGGGGCCTCTGGCACAGTGATGCTTGTTGAATGAGGTTCATGAAATCCTTTTATTTAAATGACAAGCATTTTCTAAATCCTAAATGTTGCAACACTTCTAGATAACAAGTCTTGGATTAATGAGTAATAATCTATCTTTCTCACTTATGACATTTAATACCAAAGTAGAGAATAAGGCCACAGCATTACATTCAGAGTGTGAAAGAAATCTACATAAATTATGTAAAATATTCATTTTCATTTGTTTTCCTTTTATTTTTATAATTATAAGTTGTGAAGTAATTTATTCTGCCAATAAATATTCTGTTCTCTCTTCAATAACAGAATCAGATGAATGAGTTTAGGAATTACATTAAAAATGATACCGAAGTGGCGTCAGATATATATTTTTTATACTGAAATTGCAAATGAACATTACTCCTGTGTCTCCTTTGCACTGTCCTTCAGAACATGCATGTGCTTCCTCATTTCACTGATGTCGTGTGAAGTATTTACCCAGATACTTTCTGAGATTAAAGCATGGTGGATTGCTGAACGAATCGCAAACTGAAGTCATTTTTTGAAATTCAAAAGATCAATAATTTATAGAATTACACCCACCAACATGGAAACTGTTGTCGAAAAGAAATAGCTTGCCACCTTTTTAATATTCATAGAGGTCACAGCTCTGCATTTCTGCACCTGCCTGAATTGTCACTGGCCTCATATCATAAACTCTGCTATGCTTTATTTTCACTTTTCATTAAGCTTCTAACATTTCGTTATCATCCGTTTCTTGGATCTCTAGTTACCTCTGCTACTGCTTTGTCAAATTCGACTATTTCATTAAGATTTCTTCTTTTTTTTATGGCATTAAAAAATATGTCTGATCTTTCATTTGCTAGGCAAGGTAAAAGTAAAATATGAATTTTCAGGTTCAGTTTTAATACTTTCAATATTGAGTTATTTAGCCTAAATCTTCATGATTTCTTTTTTAATAAGAGGTATATGTAGGAGGACTGTCCATCGTTTAAACACATTTAATCACCTACCACTGTTTAGAAGGAGAAACAAAAGATGCTGATGTAAATTAGCCCACACACATGCACAAATGTGTTTGTATTTATAGGAATAAAGGAAAACACACACACACAATTATTTTGAGCTCTTAGGCAGTAGTCACACCTTGAAAATGACTAATTAGGACATTCTGATTCAGAGTGTATACCTTTTCAAAGTTTAAATTTGACTGTAATAAGTGGTTTGATGAATAAGCCAAATTTCTAATGTACATTAGTCTGTTTCACGAAGTTTTAGTTAGGACCCCTTAAGCACGGAATCTCTCACATGCATTCAATATTATTTCATTATTATAACAAATAAGTGAGTCGAATTCCAGGGTCTATAACTTACCATCAGAAAGTGTAACCACTGTCACATCGTCAGTAGACACTCCTGGCCCATAGCGATTATAAGCTAGGAATCGAAGACTATATTCTGTGAATTTTTTCAGGCCTTCCAGTTTATAAGATAGCCCATCAACCTCTATATTCTGGAGACATAAAACACCAAAACTGTTATTCAGGAGGCATGTTAAAGTAGAAATGGCAGCCATTCTGAGCAACCAGTGAATTGATAGTAGACTCTCATTCACAAAGCAACACTTTAGCAATATGAGTTGTTATAAAATCGAAATGGGGACACACACTCCTCCACTAAAGACCGAACCCCTCTGCAGACTCCTAGTTAAATTAACACCATGCTGCCTTCACAGTCATTAAGTTCCGATTGGTTTAACGCCAGCCAATACATTGACTAGTGTGTTGAATTAACACCCACACCAAAACTCGGACAGGCAGAAGGCCTCTCGTGAAGCCACAGGAACAGAGTTGCTCCTGTACACCGAAATGGACTAATTTCCCAAAAAGCAATAGAATTCTTCCTTCTCCTGCTGAAATATTCCCATGGCTCTAGAAACTGACAGATACTTTGCTACATTAATTCTCTCTCAAAATGCTGGGAGGTTAAGTCGGAATTCTTTTCAGCACTTCACAGCTGAAGAAATGAGGTGCTGGAGGTGAAGCTCACTGAGAAATGAGAGCCAGTTTGCTCCAGAAGACCCATTATGTCACTCTTCCCAGTGATTCTCACACTCACATTTATCTTGGGTAATATTATTTAAATGGATTGGTAAAATGTGTTATCGAAGAACTAAAATATGTAGGAAAAAGGGTAGAATATAAAGCTAAAAATAAGAGCAAAATAGCTTGGGAACGTAAACAAACACGGAATGACTGACTGCAAAGGAGCATCTCTTAATCACTCTCATGATATAGCTAGGAACTGCTGTGGATAGAATGAATGCAAATATATATACTTTTTTTTTTAATGAAAAATATCTATCCTGCAGAGTATGTGAAAGCATGAGGACCACACTATGCTGGGCAGACTTCACAATACCTCTTAAGAACACCAGTATCTCAAGATCACTTCTGGGCCCTTCCTATTTAACTACCCACTATCTATGTATCTTTTGTGACATGAAGTTGAGACTCTGGAAGTAAACATTTCAATAGTCAGACACATGTTAACAAAAGAGAATCGTCCAGTTTCATGTGTCTCCATAAAGGTTCATTTACTTTTATTTGAAAATCTAATTTGCTTATTTTCCAGGATCTGTGCTGATCACAGATTAGCTGCAAAATGAAAGGAGGAATGTAGTCTCCAGGAGTAAAGTACACAGAAAACAAGAAGCCAGAACTAACATTAAATACGTGAATGAAAAAGCAATTTCACTGAGGTCACTGAATATGACTGATCATCTCTTAGGATAAGGACTGAAATGCAAATATTTTTCTGGGATCAGATCGGCTTATTCAAAGGTATCCTGGCCCAGACTGCTACATACTCAAACAAAACATCGGCATCCTTTTTTATTGATCTCACCTCATTGCCCATTTGCCCACCAGAATTCAGTTACTTTACATTTTCAATACCAGTTACTTTAAAACTGACCGGCTATCCAATTAATGTGCTGGATACTGGCTTATATCAAGAGTCTGCAGTTCGCCTGCAGTTTCTCCGAGAGGTGTAGGAGTGGGGCCCGTTCTCTCGCCTACCTGTTCCTTTCCCGTGGACACTTCAGTGCAGAACAATCTGTAACCTTGCACTGGGCCGTTTGCATAGGCAGGGGGTTCCCAGGTAATAAGAATTGAGGTAGGTGAGGTCGACACAGCTTGCAGGTTTTCTACTGGCCCTGGAACTTGCACTGTTTACAAGAGAAATTGATTAGTACAAGTAGGTTCTCTTTCTCGAAACAAACAGAATTGCATCTGTTACAGTTTAAGGAAATATAGCACCATGTACTATTTTTAGACTATTTTAGACTCTGATGCTGGGAGGGATTGGGGGCAGGAGGAGAAGGGGACGACCGAGGATGAGATGGCTGGGCGGCATCACGGACTCGATGGACGTGAGTCTGAGTGAACTCCGGAAGATGGTGATGGACAGGGAGGCCTGGCGTGCTGTGATTCATGGGGTCGCAAAGAGTTGGACACGACTGAGCGACTGAACTGAACTGAACTATTTTTAGAATCATATAGTATAAGAATGTAAACACATGGAACACAAATAGAAAGTAGTGAAATTTTAGAATCATTCATTTGAAAATTCAGAACAGGGCTTACATTATTAATCTAAACTACTTATTTCATTTAACAGTTGAGGAAACTGGTCAAGGACTAGAGTAGACTAGAGTAATGGCTGAATAAGAGTGGGATTCTTAATCAAAAGTCTTAGTATGGAGAATTTTCTCCTTTGCCAGTATACCTTTGCCTGTGTGTAGCTAACTGCAGAAGGAAAAGAGGAAACACAGTTAGAATACTTGTACATCATGGTCTTACTTATAATTCAAGTAGGCAGTATGGTTATGGATAATTTACCACACTGTCTTTATTGAATTCATCATTTTACAATCTTGCCCAAATCTGGGTCCTTTAAATTAATTTCAAGATTTAATTTCGATTTTACTTTCTAGCATTCCATTTTCTCTTGCAACTATTACTTTACTTAATCAAGGATAAAAAGCTTATTTATTAAAGACTATACAAAGCCTAACATAAGGTCAGGTGAAATGAGGCTATGAAATGAGTTAAGAAAATCCTTCATTTTAGATATGCAAATTTTGAATTTCTTCACAATTTTTTATTTGCTCATAAGCCTTGAATATAAATATATGGTTTGCAAACGGTAAATGCAATAACCATGCTAGTTACCACAATCCAAAATAAATAAATAGCCCATTATTGCAAGCATAGCAATGACTTTAACTTAAACATGCTGTGTATTCCCCGCCAGCCTCAGATACCACCTAGCTTTGGACAGATATACATTCTAGGCTGCTAATCAATCTCTTCTGCGTTTGAACTTCCATAGCAAAAAACCGTATGAAACCCCAGCTGACATCACATCCAATGATAGACTTCTTAGATCGGCATGGAACCTGAGTCTTTGGATCATTTTCAGAATTTAAATGCCAGCTCCTTAAGGCATTACTGCTCACACTTTTGGGGTGGGGGAGGAATACTCAAAAACAAGTATTTTCTGCTGAGACAGGCTGGGACCTGAGTCCCTTTGCTGCAATGCTTGCACCTGGATAAAAGTCTCCTCAAGAAACAAAGGATGATTGGCCTCTTATCAATTTCTGTTGATTGGGAAAGGGCAAGAATTCTGGTTGGCATTATCACCTTCATACATTACCCCATCAGTCTTCAAATCCCAAGAATCCTTATTATTGACAACTGCATCCTTTTCATGTTAACAAGTGATTATTAATAATCTCTTGAAAAATTTATGTGGAAATAATTTTAGCCTACAGAAAACATTAAGAATGAGAATAGTACATACAATACCCTTGCTCCCTTTATCCAGATCTACCTATTGCTAACACTTTGTTCTATAAACTATCATTTTCTCTCCCAATTATCTATCTATCTGTCCAGATTAGGCCACACTTATCAGGGCTCTTTACCCCTAAACTCTTTAGTGCATATTTCTTAAGAATTAATGTGTACACGAATAATATAGCTGTCAACTTCAGCATTTTGTATTAAAACAATATTTTCTCTAATCATCATTTGTATTCAAACAGTGTCAGCTGACTTGGTAGTTTATGCTGCCATTTATGCAGCACTTTCATCTCTGGTTGAGGATCCAGCTTATGGTCAATTTCACTACTACATCTCTTTAGTCTGTTTTATATTGAAACTCTTCCAAAGCCTTTCTTTACCATTTAGGCCATTTATGTTCTGAAGAATATAGTCCTATTTTAACTAATAGAATGTTCCCCATTTTAGGTTTGTCTGTTTCTTCCTATTGAGTTTAGGTTCTATATCCCAGGCTGAAATGTGTTGTCCTTCTCAGGGCATCGTATCCAGAGGCCTGAGACCTTTGAACCCTCACTTAGGTTAATCTTGTGAACTAGGTCAAGGTGCTGCCCGATTTCTCCACTATAGGGTTAGGTGGTCCTCCTGTACTCTGGTCCCCTGCTTCACTGCTTGCAACTCATAAACAATCTGTGTGGAGATCCTACACTGGAACTGTGCTCTTTAACGAAGTCTCTAGGTTCTTAGGCTGAAGAACAAACACATGAATGTGTATACACAGATACATACAAAAACTCTCGGGAATGTATGTATGGTCACATGTACAGATGTATATGCTATCTTTCATGACTCTATAGAGATGCCACCTGCTCTAATCCATCTCTGCAGGGGTCATTCTTGCCTTCCCATTCTTCTATGTGTCCTTTCTTTCTTCTGAAGGGAGAACTGTGACTCCCAAACAGTCGTATTTTGACAGACATTTCATGAAAGTGTCCTCATCTCAGTATTCTTCCATAAAGGAGTAATTTTTCTATGGAAATCCTTTATTTCACAAATGGAACTTTAGTAGACAAATGTTAAACAGTGGTGAGTCTTGCCAGTGTCAAAGTTTATAGTGATGCAGTTAGAAGTGAATTATAATAAAGCAGACATTCTGTTCCATGGGGGGAGAAAGCAAACTCAAATGTGCCTCCTGATACTCTTCAACCGGAGGGGCTTCCCAGGTGGCTCCGTGGTAAAGAATCTGCCTGTCAATGCAAGAGATGTAGGAGTCACGGGTTCAATCCCTGGGTCAGGAAGATCCTCTGGAGGAGGAAATGGCAACCCACTCCAGCATTCTTGCCTGAATAATCCCACAGACAGACAAACCTGGCAGGCTACAGTCCAGAGGGTCACAAGGAGTTGGACACGACTGACAGAATGAGCACACACGGACACACGCTTCAGCTGAATTGTCGAAGGACAATGTTTTAAACAACTGTAAGTAGTAAAAACATTAATGACTCGCATGTTTCTTTGATTACTGTTATATTCACAAAGACAATGGGAACACTTCAAGAAGGAGTATTTCTGATTTGGGATCTACTATTTTTCTAAGGAAGGCAGACAGAGACAGGCACAGAAGCAATGAGACGGAATGACCTGCTAAAGATACTTGTTGAATGTAAGGTAATCAGGATCATGAAAGTTCCCACAGAGCATACTCCTGCGGCCCACTGATGTGTAAAGTATTAACTGAATGGGACTGAATGTATTCTTTGCTGCTTTCTCACAGCTAAAGTGGAAAGGGCATTGCCTACTAAGGTGGAAATGAAAGTCACTCAATCATGTCTGACTCTTTGTGACCCCATCAACTATACAGTCCATGGAATTCTCCAGGCCAGAATACTGGAGTGGGTAGCCATCTCCTTCTCTAGGGGATTTTCTCAACCCAGGGATCGAACCCAGGTCTCCTGCATTGCAGGCAGATTCTTTACCAGCTGAGCCACAAGCTTATTCTGACAGCAAAGATTCAGAAATTTTAAAACAGCCAAACTCCAAAGCCATCACTCCTGCTGAGAGATGTAACACATTCAAGGAAGGTTTTCAGGAGGTGTCTAGAAGAAAGGAAGCGGAGGCAGTGTTTGGGGACTTCCTGCCTGTCTGTTTCACTGGAACACAGTGGGGTGATGGGAAACAATTCAATCTGTCTTCAATATTTGAGGAATGAGGCAGAAGATGAATTTGCACTTCACCTGCACCACCACGTGTCGTCAGTGGCAACCGTCCCAAGAGATTAGGGGTGTAAGGAGCGCCAGCGTCACTCTGAGTTTCCTGAGGCTCCCAGTGTGGCTTGGGAGAGAATCTGGAAATGACCCCTGCAACCAGAGCAAGCCCCCTGAGAATCCGGAAGGACTAGCTGAAGGGGCTACATGGGGCACGTGGGGTGGGATGGGAGGACGTGTTGTGACTCTGAGACGGGGGAATCAGCACTTCCATCAGGCGCTGCGGCAGAGGAGTCTACAGGGACTCAAGGCAGAGTCAAGGCAGTACCCCCACGAGAACAAACGCTCGTCATCCTCCTCCCCTGCTGACCCCAGCCAAGGCTGCTGAGTGTCCTGGCTGTCGAGAGAATGCGCCAAACCCACGCTTAATTTCCCAAAGAATAAGAGCAGCTGTCTTCTTCATGGAAATAAGCACAAGGCTGGATTTACAGAAAGTATTCAATAAATGTGAGTTGAATGAATGACTTTATATACATGCTATGGTAAGTCACGAGCCTAAAAATATAGTACATAGTCCAATACATTTGATTTCGTTGATTCAGAATTATTACTATGAGTGATCAGAAAATTGCATTTTCCTACACACCTGATGAGAACTTAAGTTGGTATGTTTGTCCATGTTTGTTATATGCATAGGAGTCTGTGTGCACTCAGCCGATGGCTTAATTTGTCTGTATGCATCTATGGCTTGGGCTTCCCTGGTGGCTCAGAGGTTAAAGCGTCTGCCTGCAATGCGGGAGACCTGGGTTCGATCCCTGAGTTGGGAAGATCCCCTGGAGAAGGAAATCATAACCCACTCCAGTACTCTTGCCTGGAGAATCCCATGGACAGAGAAGCCTGGTAGGCTACAGTCCACAGGTCGCAAAGAGTCAGACACGACTGAGCGACTTCTCTTAGTTACTAACAGGGGATCATCAGGCAGTAAGCAAGTGTCATAATTTGGATTCAGGACACACTGATAGTGTCAATACCAATGATCTGTTCACCAATTGGATTATTCTCCTTTCCTAATGATCATTAGACACCATCGAGGAAAAAGGTGTGCTTTGGAAGCCAGAAGAACCTGAGGCAGAGATAACAGCCACCAGAAGAAAAAAGGAGCATTCAGAACATTTAGATTAAGCATTCACAAACAACACTATTTGTTTCACAGCTAACATTTGACTAGTTAGTATAAAGTTTTCAATTGTCTTTCTCTCAAAAAGTGTGGCATTTTAGAACAAACTTACTTCATACCTTAACTTTTGGTTTAAAAATATATTTTATTTGGTGATTTGATTGAATTGGTAGATTTTCTGTAACATTCTCATATATTAAGATAAATACCATATTCCTATGTTGTCCTAAGTAAATATAAACATCACAACATCAAAGGATTATCAAATATATGTTTATCATATATAATAATATACATGCAATTAATGTAATCTAATCTAATATGTTTAGTCACTAAAAATATTTTTTCAGCATTTTTGATCTGAGGTTGGTTGTATCCAGGCATGCAGATACTACAGATATGAGCCTCTTGATGAAAGTGAAAAAGGAGAGTGAAAAAAGTTGGCTTAAAGCTCAACATTCAGAAAACAAAGATCATGGCATCTGGTCCCATCACTTCATGGCAAATAGATGGGGAAACAGTAGAAACAGTGGCAGACTTTATTTTGGGGGGCTCCAAAATCACTGCAGATGGTAACTGCAGCCATGAAATTAAAAGATGCTTGCTTCTTGGAAGAAAAGTTATGGCCAATCTAGACAGCATATTAAAAAGCAGAGACATTACCTTGCTGACAAAGGTTCATCTAGCCAAGGCTGTAGTTTTTCCAGCAGTCATGCATGAATGTGAGAGTTGGACCATAGAGAAAGCTGAGGCCAAAGAATTGATGCTTTTGAACTGTGGTGTTGGAGAAAACTCTTGAGAGTCCCTTGGACTGCAAGGAGATCTAACCAGTCCATCCTAAAGGAGATCAGTCCTGAATACTCAATGGACGGACTGATGCTGAAACTGAAATTCCAGTACTTTGGCAACCTGATGTGAAGAACTGACTCGTTGGAAAAGACCCTGATGCTGGGAAAGATTGAAGGCAGGAGGAGAAGGGGACGACAGATGATGAGATGGTTGGATGGCATCACCAATTCAATGGACATGAGTTTGAGCAAACTCCAGGAGTTGGTGTTCAATCTGTCCCAGCATCAGGGTCTTTTCCAATGAGTCAGTTCTTCACATCAGGTGGCCAAAGTTTTGGAGCTTCAGCTTCAGCATGAGTCCTGCCAATGAACATTCAGGACTGATTTCCTTTAGGATTCTTCTTGCTTGATGCCATGCAATAAATACTGTACTTTCATTTTTACAATCCAGTGTTAATAGATTGGCTTTACTGTGCAGGGAAGAGCAAGAGCAAATATGTTTTGTTCAAAACAGCTTAAAGATATTACATGCTTACTTCTCTTCACAGCAGTGCTATAAATTCAAATTCCTGAATTCCCTATTAATTTCCTTTTGAATTATAACTTTAAGAGAGGCCTGTGTGTTTGTGGTGTGTGTGTGCTCACACATACACATAAGCACATAAGTATATTTTCACATATTTATGTCTTTATTCAGATTTATGTCTATAAACTATACTTGAATATAACTTATACACTTTTACATGTGACTCATTATATGCATATTAGAAAGAGACAGAAAGAGAAAAAGGGAGACTTAAAGGTGTTCAATAGTAGAAATTAGATGTGGAGTCAATACAGTTTTCAGCTTCAGCTTTCCATTTCATTACATTTTGGTATGTCAGTCAAGAACCTTAATGTGTATAACCACTCATCACTTCCAAGATGTCTTTCTTAATCTCCACCGATCCCCTCAGTTGGACAATAATTTTGTTGCAAACTGCATCTAATTTCTCTCCATCTCTATTCTAGTTACCTCTTTCTTCAAAGAATGGAAAGATTTCTGAACAGACGTACAATCTATGCAAGTAACTCATCAATCAATGTCAACCTAATCAACTACCTTTTTAAACTTCAATATTACATTACAGTAGAAATTCATTAGACTACCTGTACCTAAGAACAAATTAAATACTGACATTAGAATAAATGAGATATATTACATGTCACTATTTGCAGAGAACAATAATTTCTGACTCTCTCTATATAAATTTATAGTGTAACAGGGTACTTTATAATGAGAACTTATTGCATATTAACCCAAAAATGGCATATAAAAGTTGGCTGAATTTTTAATAAAGCATGATTTATCACATATATCATTGACAGGATGTGTGTCTATATTCTATATATGATTAGGTGAGTGGACTTGGGGGGAATATTAGAGTTTAATGAGCTACAACTAATTAATTGAGATGAGAGTCAGAAGGTATGATTTCTTGTCGCTACTCTACTTATGATAGAGATCAGTCATTGGCATCGAGAATCAAGGTGCCCATGGACTGCCTGAAATTGTTTGCAAGTTTACAGTAATGTAATACATACATTTTTTGAAGTGTAGGGTGCAAAGATTCCATTATTTAGGTCTATGATTCCTTACGTGGTAGCTCCTAAGGATTAGATAACATCTCTGGTTTCTTTTGGTTCTGAAAATCAGTCAGTCATTCTTTACCATCAAATCATTTGTCTTAATTGTTAATTACTTTATGATGGGAAATATGGCAATAATTTCACTTTAGATATCCTCAATTTTTATTAAAATGCTATCATTTCAAAACAGAAACATTTATGAAATAGATGTTTCTATTTCATTTTGCAAATCATGGGTAAGTCAAACGCATATGAATTCATTTGCTTTAATTTACCAGGTATTTTAGATTTTCCAAATGTCAGAGCTTCTGATTATCGAGTCAAATAGCAAATAAAAATGTATACCCTACTTTCTTTTCTTTCTCTTGCTCTGTATCTGTTCTAATGTCTATTTGTCTACCTTCCTGACTTCTCTGTACTGTAATTTGACGTTTGTATTAAGCACACTGAAGTCCAAATTATGATTTATCAGACATATGCTTCTAAAAATGGGAGTTTAAATAACCTCTTCCAAATAAGAATGGAATATAAGGTTTTCATAGAAAAAGCTTTAGAAGGATCAAGGCATGTCTCTATCATCATAATACTGAATGAGGCTGATATCTATTCACCATTATACTGATGTTTCCCAGCTGGTAGTCCCAAATGAAGACAAATGTTACTGTCAGAGAATATGTAGTTGAACATTTGAATATTTAAAGTCTCTTCAAAATCACTGTGTAATACAATGTTCCTAAATCATTAATTTAGCAGCCACTAAATTCTTTTTTTTTTTAAAGAACCAAAGTAATAGTGCATTCAAAAAAAAAAAATCACATGTGTTACCTTTCAAATAATGATCTATTCCCATACCCTCAATTCAGGCCAGAATTCTGAGGGTGACTCTACCTTCTTTTGCATGTACNGCAGCCACTAAATTCTTTTTTTTTTTAAAGAACCAAAGTAATAGTGCATTCAAAAAAAAAAAATCACATGTGTTACCTTTCAAATAATGATCTATTCCCATACCCTCAATTCAGGCCAGAATTCTGAGGGTGACTCTACCTTCTTTTGCATGTACCAATATAAAAATGATTCTTGAGTATATTTTAAAAATGGATAGCAAGAAATCTAAATAATTATCTATAGTAATCCAAATGGACTTAGGCCACAAAGCTCTCTTATTTAAGCAGCAGCTTCCACTGCCAATGATATCCTCACTGAATGTGTTTTAAATGCAAACCATTTCTGAAACTATTTGCATTTATTGATAATAAAGTGCATGCTTTGATTGCCTCTTTGATTTTTTGTTCTCCTGTAGTTAACAGCTTTAATGATATTTCTATGAAATCTGTTTCTATTCTGTATGGGGAATGCAACATCAAAAAGCCTGCAGGCAATGTAATTATTAACATAATAAAATCCCTTCTTGACTGAAAAACGCAGTTAGGAGATATGACAGTAGTCTGGCAAGGAAGAAGCGCAGACTATGGGGGTAGGTCTCTATTACCAAAATCACAGGCGTCTGACAAGATTTGGTTGGAGGAAGCAGTTATTACCTGATCATTTTATTTTTGGTCTGAATAGGTGCTATTAGCTAACTCACAATATACTCAACTGTGTCCTTATGTGTGTGTGTGTGCACATGTATGCACGTGTATGTCTTTTGACATATATTGACGTAGGTATATACAAACACATAAAATATGTGTGATTTGTATGATATGCATATTACCTATATATACAAATGTGTGTGTGTGCATATGGAAGACCTGGCAAGCTGCAGCCCATGGGGTCACGAAGAGTTGGGCACGACTGGGCCACTGAACAACAACGACTGATACACACACATGCTGATTTATTGATGTCGTTTAGTCACTAAGTTGTGTCCAACTCTTTTGTGACTCCATGGACTATAGCCTGCTAGGTTCCGCTGGCCACGGGATTTCCGAGGCAAGAAAACTGGAGTGGGTTGCCACTTCCTTCTCCAGGGGATATTCCTGACCCAGGAATCGAACTTGCATCTCCTGCACTGGCAAGCAGATTCTCTACAGTCCCATTGTTATATTAAATAATTGATATTTTTGACAATGTAGTAGAAAATAATGATTCTTTTTGAAGAAGATATCTTAAAAGTAGTCTTTTTGTGGTAAAACTACTAGAACTAGGAGTAGTGTTATAATAAAGGTGATTACAGGGACTGAACTCAATGTCAGATCTTTTCAGTAGAGTAACAGATTTTTCACTAACACCACCAAAGGGTAATAACCTTGGTGAAGCACATAACTTATTATGAATTTCATTTTGGAACACATTAGCTGCCCTTGAGGCTCAGCTGGTAAAGAATCCACCTGCAATGCAGGAGACCTGGGTTTGATCCCTGGGTTGGGAAGATCCNAGGGTAATAACCTTGGTGAAGCACATAACTTATTATGAATTTCATTTTGGAACACATTAGCTGCCCTTGAGGCTCAGCTGGTAAAGAATCCACCTGCAATGCAGGAGACCTGGGTTTGATCCCTGGGTTGGGAAGATCCCCTGGAGAAAGGAAACCCTATCCATGCCAGTATTATGGCCTGGAGAATTCCATGAACTGTATAGTCCAAGGGGTTGCAAAGAGTTGGACATGACTGAGTGACTTTCACTTACTTACTTACTAGCAATGCCTAGAAATGTAAAATGTAGTGGGTAATGTAGATTCCTGACTGCATGACTGAGGTTTCAAATCATTCCAACTGGAGATTTTTAAGTAAAGTCAAAGGCAAATGGTTTATCATACAGAAAAACAGCTGAAAATAAACACTGAAGTTAAAAACCTAAGGTTTCAGGCAAATTGCTTAACTTTCGTATTATTAAATGCTTAATGTCATGCAAACTCAATTATAGTGACTTAATATTTTTTGCCCTAGAATAGCTTGGGTATGGTCCCTTTCCATTGTGATTGAAATCTCTAGATAAAAGTAAGAGTTCATTTTGAAGTCTAATCATACACTTTGTGTGTTTATCATACAATGCTTTCTCTAGTACTGTGAAACATTATGCAGAAATTTTTAGGAAACTTATTAGGACAAAGAAAATATGCATAAACACAGACAATAAACATACACTTCTTCACAGATGATAAAGTATATAAGAATGCTAGAAATAGGTCTATCAATGAAGTATACAGTCACTGAGGACAGTTATGGGAAATTTGGTCAAGACTATTTCTTGATCAACAATTGAAAATTGCACTGATGGGGAAAGGAAGGACAGGAAGTTCAGATGTGAAGGAGGAATCGAGTAAGTCAGGGGGCATGGGTGTGAATGAGTTTAATGAAACATGGCCTTGATATTTATCTTTCTGGAACAGAATATACAAGTCAGTCAAAGGAGAGAAAAACACAATATCATTTGGGGATGGCGTTAAAGAATCCTTTAAGTAAAAATAATGAGAAAAATTGCAAAGTGAACTAATTAATGATGGCACAATTAAGCAGGAAACATCCTACCAGCATGAGATTATCAATGATTAAATTGCCTTTCTACTTTATTAGCATTACCGACAGATCAGATAATATTCTACTTATTTTAGGAAAATATGGTATGTCTCAAGATAATTTGAAGAAAGTAGAAAAAATAACATTCACTTTTTGCAAGACATTGGTTTCTAGAACTTCAGTTTGGGAGAAAGTTTTTTTAAAAGCGGTCCTGTTCAGTTCAGTTGCTCAGTTGTGTCAGACTCTTTGCAACTCCATGAATCGCAGCATGCCAGGCCTCCTTGTCCATCACCAACTCCCGGAGTTCACTCAGACTCACATCCNTTTTAAAAGCGGTCCTGTTCAGTTCAGTTGCTCAGTTGTGTCAGACTCTTTGCAACTCCATGAATCGCAGCATGCCAGGCCTCCTTGTCCATCACCAACTCCCGGAGTTCACTCAGACTCACATCCATCGAGTCAGTGATGCCATTCAGCCATCTCATCCTCTGTCGTCCCCTTCTCCTCCTGCCCCCTCCTGCCTCCTCCCTCCCAGCATCAGAGTCTTTTCCAATGAGTCAACTCTTCGCACGAGGTAGCCAAAGTATTGGAGTTTCAGCTTTAGCATCAGTCCTTCCAAAGAACACCCAGGACTGATCTCCTTTAGAACAGACTGGTTGGATATCCTTGCAGTCCAAGGGACTCTCAAGAGTTTTCTCCAACACCACAGTTTAAAAGCATCAATTCTTCAGCTCTCAGCTTTCTTCACTGTCCAACTCTCACATTCATACATGACCACTGGAAAAACCATAGCCTTGACTGAGATGGACCTTTGTTGGCAAAGTAATGTCTCTGCTTTTCAACATGCTATCCAGGTTGGTCATAACTTTCTTTCCAAGAAGTAAGCGTCTTTTAATTTCATGGCTGCAATCACCATCTGCAGTGATTTTGGAGCCCCCCAAAATAAAGTCTTAACTGTTTCCCCATCTATTTCCCATGAAATGATGGCACCAGATGCCATGATCTTAGTTTTCTGAATGTTGAGCTTTAAGCCAACTTTTTCACTCTCCTCTTTCACAAAGTGTCCCAACCTCCTCATAAATACTCCACACAGTTACTATTATTGTTATTATACAGATCATACATTTATGTTTAATTTTTGTAGAAGAGTCCCAAGCAGAAATCCCTAGGAAGCAGATGTTTCATACTTATTTGAGACTTATATATACTTCAGGATGTATTTCTGCACATAAAAATGGCAGTTCTCTATAAACAGATATGTGTCAGAGAATCAGGCATCTTTGGCTCATGTGCCACCCAGAATGTTCTTCATGGTGATAACGTAACTCAATCCTAGAAACCTTTCTCAGAGTTGGCTTGTATTACGGTCAGGATGGAAAAAAATCAATCAATATTTGATGTCTGTAGTTTTAACAGAGCCAATAAATGACATGTATGGATGCTTTTATGAAAGAGTCCTGCTGTTATTTATTAGAGGAGAAAGAATCAACAGTCTTTTTCCTGGCAACCAAGTGCGTAGGTTTTCCTATTCTTGTTGTCATTTAGTTGCTAAGTCATGTTTGACACTTTCGCGACCCCATGGACTATAGCCCACCAGGCTCCTCTATCCATGGGATTTCCCAGGTAAGAATACTGGAGTGAGTTGCCATTTCCTTCTCCAGAGGATCTTCCCGACCTAGGGATCAAAACTGTGTTTCCTGCATTGGTGGGAGGATTCTTTACCAATAAGTCACCAGGAAAGACTAGTAGGTTTTTTTACATAACTCCAAAAAACCCTACCTTAACAGATACCATCTTTTTAGGGAAGCAATGTATTGTTTATCTATTCCCAGGTTTTAAAAGATGAGGTACTTCCTTGGGTAAACTCTTTTTGGAGGAATCATAAGTAAAGAAGAAATTTAGCACTCTCTTCTTTTTTCACATAGGTTTCCCAGAAGTCACCAATCTGGGCTGCAGCCCAACTAATCAAACTTTGCCGAGAGAGACTAACAGGAATCAATGTGGCCTCCAAAGTCAGAGACTTTGGGTTCAAATTAAGTACCCCTGCGCAGGCTTATGTGGCCAGGGTCAAGCTATTTAATATTCTTGAGCTTAAATTTTCTTATGTTAAAATAGGATTAACACCAACACCTACGTCATGGCTTTACTGTAGAGACTGATAATAAATCATGAACAGTATCTAGTACCAAGGAAGCATTCAGTAAATGTTATCAATTTTTACAGAGTGTAAGAGAATCAACAGGGAAAACAGTGAAAATGTCCTTAAATTTTAGTCTAAGGTGATAGGACATAACAGGCTAGGAGGGGGGTCCGGATGAGGTGGGAGCGATGATCAGGGATGAGACTACACTGGGCCTTAAATGCTTTGGGAGGATTTTGATTTTTAAGAACCATAAAGGTACTGATGGATTTAATCATTCTGTACTCTGTCCATAATACAAATTGTGAATTGAAGGGGGAAACGTAGGTGCCAGAAAACCAGTTGGAGAATATTCTATGCATAGAGGAAAGAGGTTAATAGCTTGATTTAGAACAACAGTGATGAACAGGAAGAGAAAAGGAAGGATTCAAGGGCTGTATGGAAGGTAAACATCAACAGCATTTGATGTACTGGAGGAAGCACAGTGAGATCATGACATTAAAAATGACTCCTAGATGGGGACTGACATACAAACAGTACTATGGATAAAACAGGTCACTAATAAGGCCCTACTGTATAGTGCGGGGAATGCTGTTCAATACTCTGTAATGACCCATATGGAAACAGAATCTAAAGAACAGTGGATGTATAGGTATAACTGATTAACTTTGCTGCACAGCAGAAACTAACATTGTAACTAACTATACCTCAATAAAACTTTAAAAAACAAAACAAACATGAAAGAACGACTCCTACATTTCTGACTTGCACAGCTGGATGTTTTTCATCTTGCTTACCGAGACAGAAAACACTGCACTGAAGCGAGACTGGGCCGGTGTGTGAGTGTGGTGTGCGGGCTGGTGAATATCACAGCATCAGCACCTACACTGGGGTCTAAGTTCTTCACCATACACAGGGCATGCTGGGTAGGTAACAGCAGATGGACAGCCACAATCTATCTACTTCCCTCTTCATTCCCGGTCTCTCAGCTAGACAATTTCATACCCTAGTTCTTACGAGTGGCCTCGCCACAGTCATTTTTTTCTTTTTCATTTATTTCCCCTGCATTTTTTTCTTTCCCTTCCCATATATAGTCAGTCGCTTTTCAGGAACATTAGCTAGTCTCCAGATTTTGTGATCATCTGTTTGTTCTGCTCCTACCTAACTTAGCTCCTCTAAACCCACACTTTGCTCTTTTTTGAGGCACTCAAAATAATTACCCCAATTAACAGACTAGACAGTACTAAAGCACTTCTTTTCTGAGCAATTTACATGGGTGCTGAGGAATTCTGTTCCTGATACTTGATGAAAAGAGCTCCAGATAAAATATCCTTCCAAACAGCCACAATAAAAATTCCAGTAACAACGAACCTGGGTACACATGTGACCTTGACAATACTGAAATTAATATTCACTTTGCGACCGCACTGACATTTATCAGTGAGAAGCACCTCTAACGTCCTTATACACATGCGTGAGAGGGGAAGACTGATCATAGCACAGGGCAGAAAACCTGGCTCTCCTGTATCTCTAAGAAGCATCTCAAAGGCTCCCCGTCTGCTGGCTGAGCCACCCTGAGGATTAAGTTTACTTTCAGTATTCAAAAGATAAGAAGTTTATTAACCACATGGAAGATTTGGGCTTGTTCAGAGATAGCAGTAGGAAGACAAATAGTCTTCAGCAGTAAATCATCTCACAGAAGTTGGACAAGGACTCTGAAACTGAACACAGGGACACAGATGCACTATTGTGGATCTGAAGACTCCTTTTCTTTCCCCAACTCCACTCCCTGGACTTTTATTTTCATCAGTGCCGTAAAGTCTTAGGCCAATGTGAAAGAAAGATCCTTGAGTCATTGATTATGATGTTCAGTAAACACGGAGCAAAATAAGGAAAATGATGTTAAATATGAAAGTTATTTAGATAAGATTCAGAAATATTTAAGGAAGCTGATTTAACAACTGTATTCCAATAGCTCCAAAATTCATTTTAATATCAGGCTGGCAATCTTCTTGACTTCCTTGTGATTGGATATAAGACTTAGGGAATGTATTAGTCATCACTGTCCAGTATAAATATAATGTGAGCCGGGAAGGCTCATATGTAATTTAAAGCTTCCAGTAGTCAAATTCAAATGGTAAAAATGAAATAAGTGAAATTAATTTTAATAGTATGTATATTTAACCTAAAATACATTATTCAAGTAACCTAAAAATATATAATTCAAATCATTTAATCAGTAGGAAATGTGCTAATGTGACAGTTTACATTGCTTATACTAAGTCTTTCATATCCACTGTGAATTTTACAGCACACCTCTGTTCAGGCAAGCTATGTTTCAAGAGCTCAACAGTCACTTATGGCTAGTGGTTACCATACCAAACATTGCAGAGATAAGCAATGTCACTAGAATAATTCAAGAACTCTGCAAAATTTAATATTTCCAAATAGAGTGGCAAAATTACTGTAAAAACGTCAAATTATCAAAAGGATAGAGATCATATCATACTCCAAGAGATAAAATTAATCAAACTGTTGGCATAATCTAAAATGTGAGTGACATGTTCAAGCTATTATTACATTGTTGTTTGTAGCTTAAAATCACATTAAATGATGAAACATAATACCAGAAGTGGCATCAAGTCATTTCTGGGGGTCCTATGCATTTGGTTAGACTAAACTGGCTTCCCAGATGATGCTGTTAGTAAGAAACCTGCCCTCCAATGCAGGAGATGTAAGAGACACAGGTTCGATTCCTGAGTCGGGAAGATCCCCTGGAGCAGGGCAGGGCAATCCACTCCAGCATTCTTGCCTGGAGAATTGATTTACAGAGGAGCCTGGTGGGCTATAGTCCACAGGGTCACAAAGAGTCGATCACGACCGAAATGAATTAGCAAGCACACAGGCACAAGTCACTTAGCCCCTTTGAAGATTGGCAGTGATAATAATAAACTTTATTTCACTGCAAGCTAGTAGAAGGCTTTGAATCAAGTCTCCAACAAACTGAAGCTTAACTTCAAGTAAGTGATTTATAATAGGGAGGAGAAATGATTTCCCTGGCATGGAGGTTAGTGTAACTCAGACTGGCATAAGCTCAATAATATTGGGGCTTTAAAAATATTATAACGTTATGGCTATGTCGTTTTAAGTAATACAATTTTTAACTCATTAAAAATTTGGTAACATGCACCTAGCCTTCAGGTAATTGTTTCTCCGTTTCCCTGAAATCTTCACACTTATCTCTGTGTATGCGTGCACACGTACACACACAGACGCGCATTAACACTGTAGTAGGAATGTTATGCCACGTTCTCATCACAGCTCTGACACTATCAGTTTTGTCGCATTTAATTTTGTCACAGTTAACGGGGGAGTTGAGTTGGGCCAAAATTCTTTTTCACAGGATATTTCACAGATACAGGAGATGGTTATGGGCTGAAGTTGAAAGATTTCCAGGTGATGACACACAATTACTGCTTCAGGTCATCGCAGCTGTTAATACTGGAGTCAAGATGCTGCCATCGGTGTTCAGAGAAAAAAACTCACAGGGTTTTTATCAACTGAAGGCCAAAAAGCAGAAGTCTGAGCGTGTGGGCGGTGTCTGTCACAGCTCTTGCTGGCAGCTCCTGCAAACCCAGCTGATTTCTTTTGCTTGTCAGTTCCCTTTGGGCCACCTAAGCTGTTTACAGTCTTTAATATTCAGAAGGGACTCTGCCCCATAGACTTTTCTGGTACCTCACTGGTAAAGAATCGGCCTGCCAATGCAGGAGACAAGGGTTTGATCCCTGTGTCAGGAAGATCCCCTAGACAAGGCAATGGTAAACTGCTCCAGTGTTCTTGCCTAGGAAATCCCAGCTTGCCTAGGAAAGCACTCAGCTTTCTTTATAGTCCAACTCTCACATCCATATATGACTGCTGGAAAAACCATAGCCTTGACTAGATGGACCTTTGCTGACAAAGTAATATTTCTGCTTTTTAATATGCTATCTAGGTTAGTCATAACTTTGTTTCCAAGGAGTAAGCGTCTTTTAATTTCAAGGCTGCAATCACCATCTGCAGTGATTTTGGAGCCCTAAAATAAAGTCTTCCATTGTTTCCACTGTTTCCCCATCTATTTGCCACAAAGTGATGGGACCAGATTCCATGATCTTAGTTTTCTGAATGTTGAGCTTTAAGCCAACTTTTAAAATTCTATTTCACTTTAATCAAGAGACTCTTTATCTCTTCACTTTCTGCCATAAGGGTGGTGTCATCTGCGTATCTGAGGTGACTGATATTTCTCCCAGCAATCTAGATTCCAGCTTGTGCTTCCTCCAGCCAGGCATTTCTCATGATGTATTCTGCATATAATTTAAATAAGCAGGGTGACAATATACAGTCTTGACATACTCCTTTTCCTATTTGGAACCAGTCTGTTGTTCCATGTCCAGTTCTAACTGCTGCTTTCTGACCTGCATACAGATTTCTCAAGAGGCAGGTTAGGTGGTCTGGTATTTCCATCTCTTTCAGAATTTTCCACAGTTGATTGTGATCCACACAGTCAAAGGCTTTGGCAAAGTCAATAAAGCAGAAATAGATGTTTTTCTGGAACTCTCTTGCTTTTTCCATGATCCAGCAGATGTTGGCAATTCAATCTCTGGTTCTTCTGCTTTTTCTAAAACCAGATTGGACATCTGGAAGTTCACAGTTCATGTACTGTTGAAGCCTGGATTGGAGAATTTTGAGCATTACTTTATGAGTGTGTGNGGGATTTTCCAGGCAAGAGTACTGGAGTGGGTTACCATTTCCTTCTCCAGGGGATCTTCCCGACCCAGGGTTCAAACCCAGGTCTCCCGCATTGGAGGCAGACACTTTAACCTCTGAGCCAAAGCCTCTAACTCTTATTTTTTATGTGTATTCTTTTCAGGTCTTTTGTAGCTCCAGCCACTGGAGTTTCTCTTTCATCCCTTCCTGTTTCATCCCTTCTGAGTTACTGCCCAGGGATTTTGGGTCCAAGATCCCCCTGGAGCCTGATGTGTGGGGCAGAAGGCTTCATGCCTGACCCTGTGGCCTGTGCTGGCAGTCCCAGTGTCCCGGAGGCAGAGGTGCAGATGGTGAAGCCCATAGATGGGTGAGCCTCTGTGGCCTGAGGGAGTGTGCCCATGGCTTATTGCCCATGGGCAGTTGGCTTCAGGATGGCTGTTCAGAGCTAGGGGTACAGAGAGCCTGGGCAGCCCCCAGACTAGGCACAAAGGATGAACTGGAGTCCTGGACCTGTGGGCTAATGGTCTGTGCAGGAGGCGTCAGGCTAAGGGGCCCTGCAGGCTCCACTGGGCAGTAAGAGCCCCTGATCCCAGGTCTGGGGGAACCACCGGGGTCCAGCTGGTTTCCACAGCCATTTCTTCCTCACAAGATAGAGCAGAAACCAGCACTGGGAGTGGAACATGCAGAAAGAAGGGGCAGGGGGCAAGGCAGAGCAAGACTGGCTGATGCTGAGCACCCATAGGGTCCTGCTTCTTTCCAGTCCACCAGGGACAAGGCGCCCCAGAGCTGGGGGCCGGGCTGCATGTGCAGACATGAGGGGCCAAGAGAGAAGGGACAGAGGAGGAAACCAGGCAGGTCCTAGAGTCAGCAAAGAAAGCCCTGCTGACACGGGGCAGGGCAGACTGAGGCCTCAGGGATGTTTCCTGGTGGGGCTGAGGGCAGCTAGAGGCGACAGGGCGGAGACCCCAGCCCCAGTGGAGAGGGGCTGCTGGACTTCCTGGCTTCCCAGCTCTGACACTCACCTCCTTTCAGCCTCTACTTCATGGTGCTTTTAGCCCCTTCCCTGTTGGCTCAGACAGTAAAGAATCTGTCTGCAGTGCAGGAGACCCAGGTTCGATTACTGGGTTGGGAAGATACCTTGGAAAAGAAAAAGGCAACCCGCTCCAGTATTCTTGCCTGGGAAATTGCATGGACAGAGGAGCTGTGCGGGCTACAGTCCATGGAGTCCCAAAGAGTGACTCGACTGAGTGACTAAGACTTTCACACTTTAACCAAATTGCCTCCCCCTGGTTCCAACCCAACCTGGACAGACACACACCGCACCATTTATGAATTTTAATTCTATAGGAAGATCAAAGTAACACAAAAGACACTAAGAAGGGACTGGAAAAAAATAGATTCCAGTGGCCCCTGTGCAATTCTGGATTTTGTTCCATTTGTTAAGTGGTGTGAATGATCGCTCAGAGAGTGTTTCCAGGGATGGTGACACACGGGAGTCTCAGGTTAGCAGCTTGCTGGTGGGTAGTGACGATTATTTATGTGTTATATGTCTGCTTTATAGTTTGGGGGGGTCTCTTGAATAACTCATATGCTCATTTGCCTGTTTTATGTGACTTCAGAGCAACATTTTATAATTTTAAATGCTTGTGGAGGCTAGGGTTTTGGAATCTTTACATTTGGAGGACTTTTGTTGTTGTGTGTGTGATGCTGTGGAGGCTGAGACCTTACTTGGTTAAGGAGATGCTGGAAAGGCTCTGAATCAGGGTTGAGTCCCAGCTCCATCCCCAAGGATCATGTGACCCTGAACATTTCTTCATCCAGCAATGAAGAGAGCACAGAGCCTGCCTTCCAGGACTAAACGCAGTAGAGTATGTGATATGGGAAAGTCTTTTGCAAAGTTCTACAGAAGTGCTGAGTATTACCCTACAGTTACTATTCCCCGTAACCTTGTTTTCATGGGAAAGTAAGGTTTGCCTTTTAACAATTGGATTTACTGCGTAGTTTCCAGGAATGCATTTGTCTCTAAAGCAGTCTTGGGCCAAAAGCAACACAACTTGACCCCGAGATAAAATGCGCTGCAGCCAAAGGCAGGAACTGGCCCAGCAGGTTTTCAAAGAAGCAGAGAAAGAAAACTGCCCCCAGCTATGATGCTCATCTCGCCCATCTGCCAAGAAGTCCTGGTATTGGATTTCTCCAGTGAAACAGAAAAAAAAAAAACAGGATGTACATGTGTCTGTTTATTTCTTTATTTGTGTGAAAGAACTGGCTTACGCAATCGTGGAGGTTTGGCAAGTCCAAAATGTGCAGGGTGGGTCAGCGGGCTGGGGACCTGCAGCAGAGCCGGCAATGTAGTTTGAGTCTGTTAGGGAGGCGGAATAGGGAAACGGAGTCCAAAATGGCAGTGGCTAAAAATTAACAAGGAAGGTCAGAGGAAGATCTGAGGACCAGAGTGAAGACTTCAGGTAGAACAAACAGCGCTCCTGGCGAAGCCCAGTTTGCATAGGGCAGGCCCAGGTGGAGGAAAAAAACATATAAAAGGAAGGGCCAAAGCGCGCGCTCTCTCTCTCTCTCCCGCGTGCGTGCGCTCTCTCTCTCTCTCTCTCTCTCTCTTCCCTCGCCCCCATGCACTCCTCCTCTCTCTTCGAGTCTTTGGGTCCGCACGCCCTCACACTTCAAGGATGGCTTCTCCTGCTATCTTCTAAATAAAGTAGAGCTGTATCACTGATTTGCCTGAGAGATATAACACGGTTTGTCCAAGACCTGAGAGCTGTGATGTGCCAAGGGCTTTAATGTCAGTCACTCCAAATCTTTGTTGTGACGAGACAAAGAACCGAGGAACATATAAGTCCATAGGCAGTCGGCTGGCAGAATTCCCTCTTCAAAGGCGAGGGTGGTCTTTTTCTATGAATGTCTTCAACTGATGGGATGAAACCCACCCACATGATGGAGGGCAATCTGCTTTCCTCAGAGTCCATTGATTTACATGTGAGTGTCATCTAACTATCCCCTTACCCCCGAGGGGAAGGGTGGGAGGGGGTACTTGCTTCTCACCTCAAGCTTTGACTAGTGTCCTCTGCACTTTGGGGTGCTTGGTGGGCAGGCCACAGCCTCTCACTTGAGAAATCTAAAGTGTATGAGGGAGGCAGTAAAGACCAGATGCTTTGAAGCTGGGGCAGAGGAGAGGTGGCTTCACTGGGGTCTATCCACTCTCCCGTAGTTTGTTGATGAGAAGGACACGAGATCCGTTGGCGCCTCAAGGGCAGGAGAGCCGCATGGGCTCCTCCAGACCTGCCGAGGGGAGAGCCTATAGAAGGGGGTGAAGTATCTTCTGCAGATAGAGGCTGGGCATCTCCAGAAGCCCAGGGGCCGAGGAAGGAGCAAGTGACGGCCAGGTAGGGCATGTGCTGGCTGTCACCAGCAGCCCTGGAACTCTAGATCCTTGAACTCTGAAGGACCCTTGAGAGTGTTCTCGAAGGTCTCCCGGGAATGTTTCTTTCAGCCTTTAACCAGGTTGGCTCCCCCTGGTTCCACCCCAACCTGGACAGACACATACCACACCGTTTACGAATTTTAATTCTGGAGGAAGATCAGAGTACCACAAAGCGCACTAAGAAGGGACTGGAAACAAATAGCTTCAGGTGCCTCTGTGCAGTTCTGCATTTTGTCCCGTTTAAGTGGTGTGAATGGTTGCTCAGAGGTGGCTCAGAGATGATGCCCCCCATATCAAGTGAGAATTCTCCTGCCTCTTTCTCCTCCCGCTTCCCTCTTCTTGGACCTGGAGAGATCAGGAACCAGGGTTGGCAACGTGGGGGAGGAGGGGCAAAAGCACCAAGGAGGGAAGGAGAGAAGAAGCTAGGCTTGCTCTCCACTGGATAGCTCGATGGTGGCACTGGGGAGTGAGGCTTTGATCCCCCTGCCACCTGCCACCTGATCACAGTGGTGAAGTGTATTTCCTTACTGGGCTGGTATTGGGTTTGGTCATGTGAGTTGCCAGTGGAATGTTAGTAGATGTCATGTGAGTAAAGGCTTATCATACACTTGCAATGAGGACTTTCCTCTTGCATTTCTGCCCTCATCAGGAGAATATGGCCCAGGTGGAATGTGCTCTCCTAAAGAGTGAAAGACGTGGAAGAGTCCCAAACAGCGCTCGCAGCCTGGAGCAAGCCCTACCGACGTCAGCAAACTGCCCTCTACTTATGAGCTAGAAACAGATGCCTATTTCTGAGTGTCCCTGGGCTTTGGGGTGGTTTATAACGTGGCATTATTATGACAATATTTGATAAAAGGGGTCAGCAAATAAAGTTGAGAACCATGATGATTACACTAAGATAGACATGACTTATTGACTGCAGGACATTTTTTATTGACTAGAACTGTCTAGATTTCATTCTAGGGCAGGGGAAGGACGTGCCTGACTGAATAAACTTAAAGAAACAGTAATAGATAATGATGAAGTCCCTTTCTGATTATACCCATGAGCCCTGCTTGTTTAACTTAGCAGTTACATATACTTCCATAAACAGTATATAAGAATGCCATATAGGTTTAAAAACGTGTGCAGATAGCATCGTGTGCAGATAGCCCTTTCAACTTACAGTCACGCTTTTGAGATATATCCAGGCTTTAATGAAGGCGGCTGAGACTGGTTCAGTCTGGCTGCTGTCCCGCCTTTGACCTGTCTGGTCCAGTCCTCGTTCGTGTCTGTAGCCTTTCTCCTCTGAACATAACTTTTCTCTGCGGTCACCATTTGTGTGTTTAAATCTTCACCGGTACCTGGCCCCTGGAGGAGAAGGAAAGGGAAGGGAAGTAACATTTATTAGGCACCTCCTGCATACAGGGCACTGAACTGGATTCTTTGTGTATACTATCTCATTTAATGCTCACAGTACCCCTTTGGAGTAGCTGTTGTCATTCCTTTTTATGGATGAGAAGCCTGCGGCTTGGAGAGATGAATCATTTACCTGAAACCACGTGAGCAGAAGATTTGTCTGTCTGCAGAGCCGGTGCTGCTGACCAGGGCCCTGCATCCGTGCTCCTTAGTGGAACACCCGCCCTTCAGTCCCACATCATCGTCCTTCGAGTCCCCTCTGCAGTCCCCGGATCATGTGCAGAGGGTGGGCCCTACCTGCTTCCTCAGGGGGGAAGGCCCACCCGCATTGAGACCACAGTCCCCGGGGAACAAGCCTTACCCTCTTTTTCCCCAGTACGGCATGGCATGTCTGTACCTGGGATTAGCGACCCACACAGAAGTGTCACCAAGGGAAGAGAAGCTGCTCTCTCACGCGGGAGCCGGCAGGTCCCGTGGTGTGGGCAGAAGCTTTCGAGGGCCCTGGGGGAGTGAATGATGGGCAAGGCAGGGGAGGAGGTGGGGGACAGCAGGAACACAGCTGCTCCTGGTGGCTCCGAGTCACGTTTGGAGCCTAAATTAGCCTTGTTCTTTTCCAGATCCTCTGTGGGCTTGCTGCAGCCTGCCTCAGCTCCTAGGTGTGATTTTGTCCCTTTTCTCCTTTTCCAGTTCTCTCGCTTAGGCTCTTTCATCACAGTTAGCTTGCTGAGAAGCTAGATGGGGTGGCCCAAATATGGCCTGAAAGATGGCGGTGCGGGGTGCTCAGGTTTCTCTCTTGTTTCTTCCTGTCCCTAGGGAGTTTCACCATTAGAGATTCTCTTACTAGAATGCAACCTGGGGCTTCCCAAGTGGCAGAGTTGGTAAAGAATCTGCCTGCCAGTGCAGGAGGTGTAAGAGATGTGAGTTCGATCCCTGGGTCGGGAAGATCCCCTGGAGCAGAAAATGGCAACCCACTCCAGTATTCTTGCCTTGGAAATCCCCTGGAGAGACGAGCCTGGTGGGCTACAGTCCATGGGGTCACAAAGAGGCGTACACGACTGAACACGGGAACACACAGAAGACAACTTGAAGTAAAGCCTTATCAGTACAATTGATCAGATTTCCCCTTCAAGACAGCATCTCTGAAAAACACACAGACAATTCTCATGTGATTTACTGCCATGTAGAGTGATGCTACCCATTCCAGTGTTCTTGCCTGGAGAATCCCAGGGATGGGGGAGCCTGGCAGGCTGCTGTCTACGGGGTCGCACAGAGTTGGACACGACTGAAGTGACCTAGCAGCAGCAGCAGCAGAGTGATGCTTGCCTCCTGTCCATCTTATCCTCTTTCCCCGCTTAAATAGCTGCAGTGATGGAAGAGGGGTGCATCAGGGCTCTGAGTTGAGAAAGGTCAAGGAGGGCCCTCACCAGACAGAGGCAGCAGAAAGGGCAAGTTGGCCATGGGCACAGGTGTGCTCTCAGTCAGTTGTACTGTGGCCTCAGAGCTGGAAAGCCCAAGTCTGAGCTTCAGCCCTTTCACAGACTGGGTGCAGAAACTGGAGAGAGTTGATTCTTCCTGGGCTTCAGTTTCTTCCCAAGGAAAACAAAGGTTGAAGAGAATGAGCCCTGAGATGCCCTCTCAGGCGGTGAGTCTGCGTTTTCTCTGCAGATTCTGTACTGCGGGGAAGTCTTCAGTCTCGGGTTTTGCTGACTCATCACTGCGGCTCTCTCTGCTGCCAACTCACCTGCGCCCCACAACTGATCTTAAAAACAAGGGAAAACAGCAAGCCACTGTTTTTCTTATTAACTCTGCAAACAGCAGAGGTCGTCTAGGAGGGACTGCTGACGGGTTATTAGGTGGAGCTGGGCTTTGCTGCAAAGTGCAGGGTGATGGGTGCACTCTGGGGGCAGCCCTGGTGCACCCTGGCATCTACATGGCACGAACGGTGGGCTTGCAACCATCTGGTTTTCCCTTTGCCTGTCAGTCATTCTCTAGACCCTCTGCATGTCTTGTCTGACTGGGGGCCTTCACAGTTGCTGGGCAGAGTAGAGGCACTTCCCATCACTTTGCCCTGAGATTTCTTTGGCATCTTTTCCAAAATAGCTTGTTCTTCTTTCAGTGGTGTGTGTTGCCTTTATACCTTTAATTATTTTGTGTATGTCTCATTATTTTGAATATTTTGATTTGTCTCTCTCAATTTTTCCATTACCTGAAATTTTGGGTTCCTCGTACCCTTGCTTGTTTTGTCTGCTGGTTCTTATTCAAGGCGACTGTTTCCTTATAATTTGGAATTGAAAATTTGGATTGTGACCCCTTATCTTGGGGCAGAAGGCCTTGATCTGTGGAAGTACACGTTCCTGCTGGGCTTCCTGGGTTATCTCTGGATCCATTTCATGTTAATTTCTCTTTTTGGAGAGTCCTAGATCCCTAGTGTAATTTTAAATCCCTTTGTGAGTCACAGCCCCAGTGCCTAGAATTCTCAGCTGAGACTTCTCTACTTGATTCTAGTAAAGTAGGAAAGAACAGATAAGTTTCCTTGAGGTCTCCCTGTGCTAGTGAGTGAATTTTTATAATCCATTTTACTGAGGCTGCATCTCTTTGAGAGTTCTGGCTTTATGCAGGAATCTTGGTTCCCTTGTACCAGGTACGTGTCATTTCTGATGCTTGGATAGAGGATGGTCCTGGTTACTGAGATGAGTGGTGCAGACTTAACTGGGACAGATTAACTGGGAGTAACAGCAATGTCATCACAAACCACGGATTTCGGTTCCCACTTGATTTCTGGCACTGGAGAATCCGCCCTTACTTTTTCTTATGAGACCAGCTATACTTAAAATCCCTGGAGAAGGAAATGGCAACCCACTCCAGTATTCTTGCCTGGAGCATCCCATAGACTGTAGCCTGTCAGGCACCTCTGTCCACGGGGTCGCAACAGTTGGACACGACTTAGCGACTATACCACCACCATACTTAAAATACTTTTTTGGTTATATTTTCCCAGAATTTCTAGAAAGGTTTAGGATAGTTTAATCCCCATCTCACTGAAATCTGAATCTCCTAGGCCCTCCTATTTACTTAATAGGAGTTATGCTTCTTGAGAAAGAGAGATGGGAAGAGAAGGCCAGATTGCTTGTGTTAATGTGTCAGTAGCCTTTCAGGGCTCAGACAGTAAAGTGTCTGTCTACAATGTGGGAGACTCGGATTCGATCCCTGGGTTGGAAAGATTTGCTGGAGAAGGAAATGGCAATCCACTCCAGTACTATTGCCTGACAAATCCCATGGACAGAGGAGCCTGGTGGGCTATAGTCCATGGGGTCGCAGAGTCAGACAAGACTGAGCAACTTCACTTACTTACTGAGTGGTATCTGCTCCAGGGGTCTTTTCTCTCATTTAGTTAAATTTGAAAACTGATGTGTATTTTTTTAGCACATTTTGGAATTCTCTTATGAACAATTTCAAAATAAGTTGAAATAATTGCAAAAGATATAACTTCCAGTGTATCTGAAATATGTTCAGTAAAAACTGTTACATCACTCTNGTCCATGGGGTCGCAGAGTCAGACAAGACTGAGCAACTTCACTTACTTACTGAGTGGTATCTGCTCCAGGGGTCTTTTCTCTCATTTAGTTAAATTTGAAAACTGATGTGTATTTTTTTAGCACATTTTGGAATTCTCTTATGAACAATTTCAAAATAAGTTGAAATAATTGCAAAAGATATAACTTCCAGTGTATCTGAAATATGTTCAGTAAAAACTGTTACATCACTCTTTAAAATGGTAGAGATTTGATATCTACCATCATTTATTCAAAATACACATACAATTTTTTTTTTTTTTTGCAGTACAACATGGTCTGTGGGATCATGGATTGAACCTGGGCCCTCAGCAGTGAGAACACGGAGTCTTAACCACTGGACCACCAGGGAATTCCTCTACGAATTCTTTTCCAAGGGTTTGAAACTTTATATCATTTTCTCTTTGAGCTCATTTTTTCTGTACCACTTTAAAATAATTTTATGATCGAATGCTTTGCCTTTATAAGTATTTTAGATAGTCTTCTATTTCTCAGCAACACAAAGCAAAATAAGGTTAAATTTTATTTCTTGTGATCTTAAATCCTTAAGTGTGGAACATTTTTCTGTGTTGAGTTATTTTTTGCAATTATTATGAATAAGCTATGGATCAAAAGAATATAAATACATTACAAAATTTGATAAATAGTTAAATATTTAAAAAATGGAAATATTTCAGGAGGTGGATGGGACTGGCCAAGTCTCCCTGGGCAAATATTGCTGTTTCTTGAATGAGACAGCTGCTAAGTTTGCTGCCAAGTCGCTTCAGTCGTGTCCGACTCTGTGACCCCACAGATGGCAGCCCACCAGGCTCCCCCGTCCCTGGGATTCTCCAGGCAAGAACACTGGAGTGGATTGCCATTCCCTTCTCCAATGCATGAAAGGGAAAAGGGAAAGTGACGTCGCTCAGTCTTGCCCGACTCTTAGCGACCCCATGGACTGCAGCCCACCAGGCTCCTCCATCCACGGGACTTTCCAGGTGAATGAGACAGGAGTCAGTATATTTCACTTCTTTTTTTTTTGTTGTATGAGCACTGAACAACTTCATTCACATGAATAAGAGGATTTGGAAAAGAAGGATTTTCATGCTACCTGTTACTCAGTTCTTTAATTTTCTTTAAACTTTTTAAGCCCAAATGACATGGTCACATGGTGATTCAGCAGCAAAAATTTTCACAACCATCACTTAGTTTCATTAGCTTCTCCTCTGATTTTTGAGCAAGGAAAGAATTGAAAAAAATCATGATTGACAAAAACTGAAGGCAGTCAATTTCTTTCTTTCTGGCTGTGCTGGGTCTCCGTTACTGCCCTCGGGCCCTCTCTAGTTGCTGCAAGTGGGGGCCCCCTCCGGTTGCCGTGCGCAGGCTTCTCATTGCGGTGGCGTCTCTTGTTGCGGAGCTCTAGGCGCTCAGGCTTCAGCAGTTGTGGGGTGCAGACTTAGCTGCACTGTAACGTGGAATCTTCCCGAACCAGGGGTCGAACCTATGTCCCAACCAACTTTATTTTGCTTTGTGTTGCTGAGGAGTATAAGACGATTTAAAGTACTTTAAAAGGCAAAGTATTAGATCATAAAATTATTTTAAAGTGTTACAGAGAAATGAGTTCAAAGAGAAAATGATAACTTTCAATGTTTAAAAGGAAGTAGTAGAGGCATTTCCCGGCAGCCCAGTGGTTAGGACTCTGAGCTCTCTCGGTCGAGGGCCCACGTTCAGTCTCTGGTCTGGAGACTGACCAGACAGCTGCACTGGCAGGTGGACTCATAGCCTCTAGACCGCCAGGGCAGTTCCAGTCACCTGTTTTCTCACCACACAGTCCAGTGTTTCAACCTTGCTGTTTGGTCTGGTACCCTGGGGATTTTCATACCTGGAATTGAGCAGCACACTGACGGTTTGGGTGGGTAGGAAGGGTGCCTTTTTTTCATAAAGTGGGAGAAGAGAAACCGAGTGGAGACCCCCGCAGCAGGTGTTTTCAGGTTGATCGGCTTTGGGGGCAGGCTGCTTGGAGGCTGAGGATCTGGAATGGAAAACCACTCCCCTTGAGATTTCTAGGCCTGAGCAACCCCTGGAGAGTTTTCCAGACCCTCAGTTTGTTTTCTTCCCGGAAGAAGAGGGCTTTGTAGCTTGATTATAAGCTCTATGAACGGGAACCACATCTGTGTCCATGTGGTGCTCAGCAAGTTCAAGGTGGATGGTAATTAGCTAACATTTCTCGTGTGTTTACTGGCATATTAGCAACTGCCTTAGCTCAGTCAATCTGCACAGAACTCCACGAGGAGTTTCTCGGTAATTTCATCTCACAGGTGGGGCGCTAAAGACTCGAGGGGCAAACAACACGCTAAGGATGCCTGATGGTGAATAGTAGGCTGGGGCCTGAACCCCGTGAGTCTGCCTAATGTCGAAGAAGCAGTGTGAGACCTCGGGGTGGCCTGACTCCCCTTCTCTTCTCTCCATTCAGGGAGAAAAGAGAAGAGACTGCTTCTTGGATAATCAAAAATAATAGAATGGCAGTGTTGGAAATGACTTTTTAATGAGCAACCTGCTATGGAGTGACTTAGTTGGCTTTTCTCAGTTCTTATGCCTCTTGTGTGAAACAGGGATATGACGCTGCTGGTAATGATGAGGATAAGGATGATGGTAAGGATAAGGATGGCTGGTGATGAGGATGGTGGCAACAGTACCTGCTGCAGAAGGGAACGATGATCTCATAGCCAGTACTTGCCATTGCTGGACACTGAACTCGTTATTCAGTTTAGGCAAACATCTGTTGTCCATCTCCTCATCTACAAAATGCTCTCCTTATAGTAAGCCTTCAGCTATTTGATGTTTAAATACCTCTTCCCTTTGTTGTCTCTTCTCCAAGGTAAACATCATGAATTCATTGTCTAAATGGAATTTATAATGTTGACTTGCTTATTTTCCTGGTCACTCTCCTCTGGATGTATTCTCATTTGTCAAAATGACTTTTAAAATATGGTACCCAGATTTTATCGCCATATTCCAGATGTGGTTTGACCAAAGCAGAGTGCTGTGAAATTGCTCTTTCCCCAGATCTTTAGGTGTCATCAAAACACTTAATGCTTTTCCCTGAGTGTCCTCACTGTTGACGCGATAAACTTCTATTAAGTCACCATTCACAGATTATGATGCAAATCTGCTGCAAACCCCACTTTCCAACCCATCCTACAATTTGGCAGCAGACAGTATGTAACCTTCAACATGGGACTTTACATTTACCTAGGTGAAATTTCATCTTGTGAACCACAGTCCCTGTTCTAGTTTTTGTCAAAGTGGTTTTCAATCCTGATTCTGTTCCTTAAGGAGGAGAGCACAGCAATGATAGTGGAAGGTGAACAGGGTGGTTTAGGAGAAAGAGCAGTGAATGAATGGTGTTGCAGACATCTAAGCGAGTTAGGTCATCGCTATTTTAAGTTCTTTTTGGTTGATAGCAATCCCTTCTATCATTTACAGACAGGTGAAGGATATGCCTCCCCGCACCCCTACTACACCTAGTTTTGTAAGTTCTGTGATGTCCCAGCTCCCTGTCCCTTGGGCTTTCTTCTGTGCACTTTATATAGTTGGGATGGATGGATGAAGCAACGCTTGAGCAGAGCATTCAGCTAACTGTCTAGCTGGGACCAGGTGACAGACCTCCGTAAGCACTGATGGAATCCCAAGGCCTGGGAGCTACTCTGAAAGGCATGGGCTACCAGGCTTGGTGGATTCTTCCCCTCCACTCACACATGGGTGAGAATGCTTTTGACGTCTTTTAGCCAATCCATGCATCTTGAACAGCAGCATTCAGTTTAGCAACAAAAATATTTTCCCACATTCATTCTACTAATTAACCAAAATGATTAGTGTGGATCTGAGATTAAGTTGGCTGGAATGCTTGTCAGTAATTGTTGAGTGTGGGATGTTCATGAGTGTATTTCAAACGCTAACTGCCTGAATGTCTGATCCCATCACGTGCACATGTGCTCAGTGGCTTCAGTTGTGTCTGACTCTTGTCAGATGAGTCCAGCCAGGCTCCTATGGACCTGCCAGGCTCCTCTGTCCTTGGGATTCTCCAGGCAAAAATACTGGAGTGGGTTGCCATGTCTTCCTTCAAGGATCTTCCCAACCCAGGGATCGAACCTGTGTCTCCTGCATCTCCTGCACTATAGGCAGATTTTTTTTTTTTTTATTGCTGAGCCACTGGGTAAGCCTGTGTATCTCCATTGCTGCTGCTGCTGCTGCTGCTAAGTCGCTTCAGTCGTGTCCGACTCTGTGCAACCCCATAGAGGCAGCCCACTAGGCTCCGCCGTCCCTGGAATTCTCCAGGCAAGAACACTGGAGTAGGTTGCCATTTTCTTCTCCAATGCATGAAAGTGAAAAGTGAAAGTGAAGTCACTGAGTTGTGTCCAACTCTCAGTGATACCATGGACTACAGCCCACCAGGCTCCTCCGTCCATGGGATTTTCCAGGCAAGAGTACTGGAGAGGGGTGCCATTGCCTTCTCCGTGTATCTCCATTAAGGAACTTCAAATGTTAAATAACCTCCCCTGGGCTACCCGTGGTTGACTGTACTATTCGTTACTGTGGGGGCTAATTTTATGTGTCAGCTGGACTGGGTCATAGGGTGTCCGGATATTTGGTTGAACATTACATCTGAGTGTATCCATGCACGCTCAGTCACTTCAGTCATGTCCAACTCTTTGTGATGCTATGGACTATAGCACCCCCCTCCCCCTCCTTTACTGTCTGAGCCACCAGGGAAGTCCAATACTTAACAATATATTTCTAAATAATATGGTCACTGGAAACTGGTCCCTGGTGATTTGAATTGAGCAGTTGACGAGAGTGATAAAACAAAAATCAGGTAAAAGTGAGTTTAAGAAAGAACAGAGAACTGTGATTAGAGACAATTGTACGAAAGAGTTTGTCATAAAGGAGAGCAGAGAGGAACTTCCCTGGTGGTCTAGTGGCTAAGACTCTGCACTCCTAACGCAGGGGGACTAGGTTCGATTCCTGGTCAGGGAACTGGATCCCAAACACTGAAACTAAAGATCCCACTGGCTACAAGATCATGCGTGCTGTAACTAAAAAAATAGATCATGCATGCCACAACAAAGATCAACAATACTGTATGCTACAACTAAAAGCTAGCACAGTCTAGTAAGTAAATAAGAAAGAGGTTGTAGCAAGGACCAGGGGAGTGAGGGAGAAAAACAAAATGATGGTGTAGGAGGCAGAAGAAAGAAGAGTTGGAACAATATGTTTGAATCACTGGGCAGCGGTATGATCCAGTATATGGACAGAGAGTTGGTCATAGGAAGGAACAATTCAATGATTCATAGTTACAGGACAGAGAGCAGGAGATAACAGTCACAGATGTTGGAAGGGGGAGAGATAGGCATGGCAGGGGCAAGAAAGCAGTAAATGGGCACGTGTCAACCATGGTCATGACCTGAGTAGAGGACAGGGAGAATGTATCAGGAAAGTGGGGCAGGAGTCATAAAATACTCAAGAAGAGAGGATAACTGCTCAAAGAAATGTAACATAGATGTCAGGAGGTACTGGCTGTTTTCCTCTACCCACCTTACCTGAGGTTTTGCTAATCAAGTATAATGAAGGTAGAGAAGGCAAGGAGATTATTTTTAAAATGGACCATGGAGGGCTTCTCTGGTGGCTCAATGGTAAAGAATCCACCGGCCAATGCAGGGCGACACAAGTTTGATCCCTGATGTGGAAAGACCCCATGTGCCTCAGAAAAACTAAGCCCATGTGTTGCAACTACTGAGCCTGCAATCTCAGGCCCTAGAGGCGCCCACTACTGACCACGTGCCGCAACTACTGAGCCTGTGCTCTCGACCCCGTAGGCATCCACTATTCACCATGTGCCGCAACTGCTGAGCCTGCGCTCTTGGGCCCCGGAGGCGTCCACTACTGACCACGTGCCGCAATTACTGAAGCCCGTGTACCCTGGAGTGAGAGGAGCCACCGCAACGCGAAGCCCAGGCACAGCAACTAGAGAGAGGGTCTGCTCTCTGCAACTACAGAAAAGCCTGCACAGACAAGGAAGACCCAGCACAGCCAATACACAAATAAAATGGTTTAAAAAATGGATCATGGAAACTGGACTGCATTTTCGCTGAGAAACAACATGAAGTGAAGACGATAAAATATAAACACAACGGTTGTTATTAACTAACAGGTTAAAAACAGAAGAGAACTAACTGAAAAGAAAATTATTGGACTCAGAAATAATTCCAAAGAAGGTCTTCAGAATATATAGGCCAGAAACAAAAATACAGATATATGAGTGGTCAAAGACATGGATGATTTCAACAAGAAGGTCTAAGTCAACACCTGATGGGTGTTGAAGGGGCAAAGAATTAATGAGAGAACAGGAAAGCAATATATGAAAATAAAACGCCTGAGGTTTTCCAGAATTGTTGAAATATATCAAATGCGAAGATCCAAATAAACACTTAGTAGGATAAATTAAGAGGTATTTGGGCTTAAAAATATCATGGTAGAACTGAAAAATACTTGGGGAAAAACGTAGAAACATTTATAAGCAGCTAGAGAGAAAAGACAATTCACCTGTGACAAAAAAGTAATATAAGTGACTTTATATCTCAATGCAACAAGTGAAACAAGAGAGCAGAAAAACTTAACATATATACACTTTCAGCTTTTCAATTCAAAAACTTGTACCTAGCAAATTGTCTTAAGAGTAAAGGAGAGACTTTTTCAGAAAAGCATGAGCCAGCAGTGCATATTACCTGAAGATTCACTCATGAAAGTACATATAATAGATTTATTTCAAAGACAAAGGAAAACTGTTCCTGATATCAAAAGGCTGAATGTGAGAATGTATGTGCTCAAAAGCAATAGTTAATGTGCATACCAATCTAAATAAACATGGACTTATTAGAAAGGACTAATGTAGGTGTGCTGAAACAATTTAAAATGGGGACATCAAATGTCCATAAACTGGGAAAGGTATGGGTTGATTTTTAAAAATTCTAAGACACCCTTGTTGTTAAGCCTTTATGTTAAGTAGACATGTAAACCAGCTTTTCAGTATGGAGCTGAGCTTTATCTTATTCTTTCTGCATAAAATAAGATCACCCACCAAAAACAAATGGAACCCCCTCCCCCACCAAACAACTGTGAAAACTCAATAATCTATACAGACTCTGTTTGAAGACATTTGAGGGGAACAAAGGCATCCAGGATCTGAGGGGACAAGATCAAGGGTAACAGGCAAATGCAGTAAGGTACATCTTAGTTTGCCACTGCTTTGACTTCTTTATAGAGTTTTTGTTACATTTTATTTTTGCCAGTTCATTGTCTAAGACATAGCACACAGGAGCGGTTTAGAGCATGCTTCGATCTTAATAATCTAGGGAGGTAAAAAATGGGGTGCAAGGGAGCTATGGCAGCCAGAACTTGAGGAACAAAAGGAACAGCAGAGATTCAAGCCTGACATTCGAATGCATGTCTCCACGAGAAATTTACTGTTTCTAGCACGTGTGCTTCGGAGAAGGCAGTGGCACCCCACTCCAGTGCTCTTGCCTGGAAAATCCCATGGGCGGAGGAGCCTGGTGGGCTGAAGTCCATGGGGGCGTGAAGAGTCGGATACAACTGAGCAACTTCACTTTCACTTTTCACTTTCATGCATTGGAGAATGAAATGGCAACCCACTCCAGTGTTCTTGCCTGGAGAATCCCAGGGATGGGGGAGCCTGGTGGGCTGCCGTCTATGGGGTCGCACAGAGTCCGACGCGACTGAAACAACTTAGCAGCAGCAGCAGCAGCAGCAGCATCACGTGTGCTTAGGATGAAAAACTGAGGCCNAGGGGTGTGGGGGAGAGAGGAATCAGTTGCTGGAGGTGTCCACATCAAAAACAAAAATCTTAAAAGATTGAGCAGTTTGCCCTCCTTCCTCTCTGACTCCTCCTTCTTGGTGTCCTTTAGGGATCCTACTTTCTTCTGCCAGTCCCCTTCAGGCTGGTGCTGGAGTTCAGTCCTGGACCTGTTTTCTTCTCCAGCTGCACGCACTGTGCGGCCAGCATGTCTCCGTGGCTTCTGCTGCCGCCACAGCACACGTATGCTGGCCCAGCTTTTTGGAGGGGAGCTTGGGTCCCGACTGTCCAGAAGATGACAGCATTCAGGGTAGTGGGGGAATCTTGGGGCACACAGGTACTCCCTTTGGTGTGTGTTCTCTTGTTGTCACATTTGAAAGCTAGTGTCTCTAGCTGAGTTGTGAGCTGTGGGGCTTGACTTTGATTCGCTGATCAGTGAATCTGCAGTGACCAGCAGACACTGGTGGAGCTGCCCTCCATGGGCACTTCTCCACCAGCACCATTGTGGGGACCTAGGGGAGAGGGCTTCTCTGATAGCTCAGTTGGTAAAGAATCTGCCTGCGATGCAGGAGACCCCAGACTGATTCCTGGGTCAGGAAGATCCCTTGGAGAACAGATAGACTACCCACTCCAGTATTCTGGGGCTTCCCTTGTAGCTTAGCTGGTAAAGAATCTGCCTGCAATGAGGGAGACCTGAGTTCAATCCCTGGGTTGGGAAGATCCCCTGGAGAAAGGAAAGGCTACCCACTCCAGTGTTCTGGCCTGGAACAGAACATGGGGTATAGTCCATGGGGTCACAAAGAGTTGGACATGACTGAGCGCCTTTCACTTTCAGGAGGATGGGGGCCAGCACCTTTCCATGCAGCATCTTTGTTTCTACTGACACAGGGACCACCACCACCTCCCCCCCTGCTGCCACAGCCATTCGCAATTCCTCAGAATCTTCTACTCCCCAAANCTGAGCGCCTTTCACTTTCAGGAGGATGGGGGCCAGCACCTTTCCATGCAGCATCTTTGTTTCTACTGACACAGGGACCACCACCACCTCCCCCCCTGCTGCCACAGCCATTCGCAATTCCTCAGAATCTTCTACTCCCCAAATCCAGTAGATTTCCAGTTCTCATCCCCCCTCCTCTCTTTGCAGCATCTGGCACTATTCACCACCTCCACCATCTTGAAACCATCCTTCCTTGGCCTCCCTAACATCACACCCTCACCCTGTCCTTCTGTCCAATGCGCTGTTTTCTTTCATCTCCTAAACATAGTTCTCCCGTAAGACTCCATCCTCTGGAGCAATGTGAGGCAGTGGAAAGAATGCAGGTTTGGGAGCCAGAATGGCTGTTGCATCCTGGGCTGTGTCATTTATTACCCGGGTGACCTCTCTGAGCCTCCATTTACTCAACTGTAAAATGCAGATTAATCAGGAGGGCCGAAGATACAGTGGGTAAAGGGTCTGAGACAGAGTCATGACTAAACACAGGGCAGTTGTGGGTGTTCTTGAGTGACTCTGCCAAGCATTACACAAGCCCCTGTTGACTCACCCACCGCTCACCTCTGGGCTGGGGAGCCAGCACTCTTTCCCCATCCCTGAATCCTCTCCTGCATCTGGTCCTGGATGCCACATGTGTGTAAATGTTTCCACTTTTGATGTCCTGTCATGACCCAGGCATTGGCCTGCAGAAACCTACCTTGTCATCCTTCTTTCTCTGAAACTCTTCCTGCCAGGATTTCCCCTGGTTCAGCCATCCACATGCTGCTATTTCTCAGACTTTTGGGATAAAAACCTTGGGAGTGTCTTTCATTCAGCCATCTCTTTGGCTTTTCATATCTGGAAATTGCTATGATTATTGGTCCAGGGACTTCACATGCATTTCTGACTTCATCTCAACAGAACTTTGAAGCCGGCTATTATAGAAACGTGGCCTGGAGATGCAAAATCATCTGCCTGGAGAGTGAATGGTAGAGCAGGACTTGGACTCAGAGCCTAGCTTATCCCATTTCTTGGAAATTCCCTCCCCGGAATGACGGGAAGTCAAACTGGTCCCACATCCCACTAACTGAAAATGTTGGGGTCTCTGCATCTTAAGAACAAACTGATGAACTTTTCCTATTGTCTGTCTGCAGCTGTCAGCTTTCTCCTGTCTCCCTCTGCTACATACCCACCAGTCTGCCTTACTCTCTGCTCTGGGTTCCTTAGTCACTGCCAGCTAACATCCACCTCCCTGGAGTGGCCCCCACCATGTCATTTGGTCCCCAAGACACTTTTTGGCCCTCACCATACCTGAGCCCTGTTTAACCTCTTCACAGCCCGTCTACCAACATGTTTTCCTTTAGCTTCCCTCCTGGATTTCCTCCCACCTCTCTGGCAATCCTGCCCTAGTGGCCTTGGCCAGCCCATCACTTGGATGCTGCAAATCTCCAGATTTTGTTTCCAGGCCATGTTCCCTTTATGAACCCTTTATTCACCCTGGTGGGCTCATTTCCTCTTGGAGTTTCAAGGTTCTCATATGCACCCATCCAGAAATACCCATTTGCCCCGTTTCTGTCTCTTAGTCCCTCTCAGTCTCTATCAGGTGCTGACTTTGATGGAAAAGATTCACTTTTCTAAAAGTCTTGAGTTTGGTTCTCAGCTTGGTCTACCTCTGGCTCCAGGATATACTTTTTGTTTATTCAAAATTGCCAAGGAAGCCTCTGTCTCTCACAGTTTGCTTTGGGTTAGTAATCCAACTGCCCTGAGCCTGTAATTTTCTCTCTTCAGTGCCTCAAATGATGGTCAGTGATGGCTGCCGACACCACCATCTTTTAATTACTGTTTGCTCTGTACCTCTCATGTGCCAGAGATATTGCCAAAAAGTATCCCTTTTTAGCTCACCACTGGTGAGGGTCTCAGTAATTACACTGCTGTATCAGGCCAGGGTTCTTCCATACTCCCACTGCGAGGAGAGGAAGCTGAGGTTAGATGCTTTTGGAGATTAGGACCTTCAAAAGTAGCCATGTATACAGGAAAATTTAGAAATACATGTGCATGTACAGCGAAGATACTCAGATAAACTCTGAAACGAGGCATTCGCTTAGAGCTTATCCCTAGGCTCAGAGAAAGTCTAGGTAGGTGGTAGGGTGTCCCTAGGGCAGAGCTAATCTNTCACTCTGTATAATAGGCTCCAGTTTCATCCACCTTATTAGAACCGATTCAAATGTATTCTTTTTAATGGCTGTGTAATACTCCATTGTGTATATGTAACACAGATTTCTTATCCATTCATCTGCTGATGGACATCTAGGTTGCTTCCATGTCCTGGCTATCATAAACAAAATTAAAAATTTAATTATTTTATTTAAAATATATGTATACATTTTTGAGGACTTTTGCATCTATATTCACCAGTAATATTGGTCTGTAATTTCCTCTGTGTGTGTGTGTGTGTGTGTGTGTGTGTGTGTGTGTGTGATATCTTTGCTTGGTTTTTATATCAGGGTGATGCTGGCCTCATAGAATGAGTTTGAATGTGTTCCTTCCTCTTCAATTTTTTGGAATATATTGAGAAGGACAGGTGTTAACTCTCTCTTAAAAAAAGAGGAAACAAATGAGCTCATTTACAAAACAGAAGTAGAGCCACTTATGGTTACCAGGGGTTAAGGGTAGTGGACGAGATAAATTGGGAGATTGGGATTGAGATATATACAAAACTACATATAAAACAGATAGCTAACAAGGACCTACTAGCACAGGGATAAATATATTCAATGGCCTATTTAGGGAAAAAAATCTAAAAAAAAAAAGAATGGATATATGTATAACTAATTCACTTTGCTGGACACCTGTAAGTAACACTACATTGTAAATTAACTATACGCCAATAAAATATATATATATGTATATATATACACACATGAGGAGAGCACGGCAACCCAGTCCAGTGTTCTTGCTTGGAGAATCCCCATGGACAGAGGACACTGGGGGCTACAGTCCTTGGGATCACAAAGAATCGGCCACAGCATATACACACACACACACACACACACACATATATATTTCATGGTTTTCTCTGTCCTCACCCAGATTACTTGGAATCTTCCTAACGATCTGTGTGATTTTTAGGGATGTGTATTTACTTGGTTGAATCCCCTCCCACCTAATCCATGTATACTCAGAAAAGTCTATTGCAGACATAATTGACTGAAGTGAAGTCATACTGGATTAGGGCATACTCTAAATCCAGTATGACCGGTGTCCTTATAAAAAAGAATACATGAAGGGATGTGACCCCAGCGGGGAGAAGGACATGTGAAGCTGGAGGCGGAGGTCAGGTGGTGCACCTACAAGCCGAGAAACGCCAAAGGACTGCCAGCAACTCCCAGAAGCCAAGAAGCAAAGAGGAAAGGTTTTGCCTTTCAGTGGGAGCATGGCTCTGCTAACACCTTGAATTCATATTTCTAGTCTCCGGAACTGTCAGAGAATAAGTTTTTGTTTTAAAGCAGGTAACATGTGGTACTTTGTCACAGCAGCTCCAGGAAATTAACACAGGCAGGATAATCACTATTTTAGGAGAGGAAATTGAAAAACAGAAGAGGTAAGTGGCCTACTTAAACATATACAGCAACATACAGATACTGTCTCAGTCTAGAATGCAAGTCTTTTGCGAAATGGTGCAGGATTTTATCCCTTTTCAAGAAGAGGAAACAGATTTTGGCAAGCAGAGCCATCTTACACAAACAACTTTGGACAAGCGCAGAGTTCTGATCCATCTAACGGCTGGCCTTAAGTTCCCTGTTCCCCAAATTTATCCTTTGTAAAACTCAAAGACTGAAATCAACCATTTAAAGTGAACTTTATGAACTTAACAATGTGTTTCAGATCATCAGGTAAATATTTTGGATTCTTATATGCCCTGAGTAGGTGGGGCAAATGAGATTCCCCAAGATAAGAAAAAAGAGTAAAGCAAAGGCATGTTAACAGTCAAAAGGCAAATTCCTTTTGAATTCTATGGTCTCTACTTGGGCCTAAACACCAGGTTTCCACTGATAAAATTCTCATACAGTCTCAGAGCAATAAGGTGATCCCGAACAGACATCCCATTAGAATTCAATTTCCTGTTTAACATTAAATACAAGCAAAGTACATATCAGAAAACAAGCTGGTTCTGAGCTAACATTTATTTTGGCGCTAACTGGCCCCTTTTGGATTGGGTCCTTGGAAAATCTTGGCAGCAGGAAGACTGGGCTGTGGATCTGAAAGTTTTATCAATTTTCCTTTTTCTTTCTTTACATTTGAATTTTTTTTATTTTCATTTCATTTCATTTATTTTTGGCTGTGCCATGAGGCATGTGGGATCTTAATTCTCTGACTAGAGTCTGAGAAATCTGTATGCAGGTCAGGAAGCAATAGTTAGAACTGGACATGGAACAAGAGACTGGGTTCCAAACAGGAAAAGGAGTACATCAAGGCTCTATATTGTCATCGTGCTTTTTTAACTTATATGCAGAGTATATCATGAGAAACTCTGGGCTGGATGAAGCAGAAGCTGGAATCAAGATTGCTGGGAGAAGTATCAATCACCTCAGAGAGGCAGATGACACCACCCTTATGGCAGAAACTGAAGAAAAACTAAAGAGCCTCTTGATGAAAGTAAAAGAGAGTGAAAAAGTTGGCTTAAAGCTCAACATTCAGAAAACGAAGATCATGGCATCTGGTCCCATCACTTCATGGCAAATAGATGAGGAAACAGTGGCAGACTTTATTTTGGGGGGCTCCAAAATCACTGCAGATGGTGACTGCAGCCTTGAAATTACAAGACGCTTACTGCTTGGAAGAAACCTAGAAAGCATGGTAACAAGCAGAGACATTACTTTGCCAACAAAGGTCTATTTAGTCAAGGCTACAGTTTTTCCAGTAGTCATGTATGGATCTGAGAGTTGGACTATAAAGAAAGCAGAGTGTCTAAGAATTAATTTTTTTGAACTATGGTGTTGGAGAAGACTCTTGAGAGTCCCTTGCACTGCAAGCAGATCCAACCAGTCCATCCTAGGGGAGATCAGTCCTTTGTGTTCATTGGAAGGACTGATGCTGAAGCTGAAACTCTAATGCTTTGGCCACCTGATGGGAAGAGCTCACTCATTTGAAAAGACCCTGATGCTGGGAAAAACTGAAGGCAGTAGAAGGGGACGTGACAGGATGAGATGGCTGGATGGCATCATCGACTCAATGGGCATGAGTTTGGGTAAACTCTGGGAACTGGTGATGGACAGGGAGGCCTGGTGTGCTGCAGTCCACGGGGTCACAAAGAGTCGACATGACTGAGCAACTGAACTGAACTGAACTGAACTGAGGGACTGAACCCATACCCTCTGCAGCGGAAGCGGGAAGTTTTAACCACTGGAGCTCCAGGGAAGTCCAGTCAATTCTCTTTTCTGGTATCAGCCAATCAAATTACACTTCACTGGCCAACCAGGAGGCTTTCTAAGAAGGATGCTTCTCTGTGATTGACAAATTTTTGAGTGTCTTCTGCGCATGGCACTGTGCCCATCCTTATAGCACATTCATTAGGGATGTGTAGGGCACAGACGTCTTACAGTTGACAACATGGAGGATTCACCCCTGTTTTTTCCACCACTGTCCAGTTTTGCCACTATAAGAAGCTGAATACTGCATGGTCTTGGCCATTAGCTAGGAGGTTATGGAACTTTCTTTTATTTTTCTATTCAGAGGACATGGGTTTGAACTTTGGCCCGGGAAGATTCCACATGGCATGGGGCAACTGAGACTATGTGCCACAACTACTGAAGCCCGCATGCCTAAAGTTCAGGCTCCAAAGCAAGAGGAGTGACTACAGCGAGAAGCCCACATGCTGCCACCAGAGGGTAGCCGCTGCTTCCCTCGCCTAGACAAAGCTGCAGGCAGCAGTGAAGACCCAACACAGTCTATAATAGAAACTTAAGAAACTGAAAAGAAAATCTTGATTTGTTCCCCATGTCCCTTCATACACTACACATACACTACATGTCCACATACATTACAAGGCTCCTTACCCAGTTTGACCTTCAAAATGGTCAGACAATTCCCCTAGTTTCTGAGGCCTAAGCAAAGAGTACATCTGACTCCTGTTTTTAATCCCATTCCACACCAGCAGCAAGCCTCATCACTTCCAAAGGCATCCTGAATCCTGTACTTAGCTGTTCAGTTGTGTCCAACTCTTTGTGACTCCAGGTTGTAGCCTGCCAGGCTCCTTGTCCTTGGGATTCTCCAGGTAAGAATACTCGAGTGGTTTGTATGCCCACCTCTAGGGGATCTTCCCAACCCGGGATCAAACCTAGGTCTCCCACATTGCAGGTGGATTCTTTACCAACTGAGTCCCCAGGGAAGCCCAAGAATACTAGAGCGGGTAGCCTATCTCTGCTCCAGGGGAACTTCTCAACCTAGGAATTGAAATGGATCTCCTGCATTTCAGGCAGATTCTTCACCAACTAAACTACTCATGAAGCCCCAATCCTGAATCCTACCAGCTATTAACCTTTCCACAGTTCCCCCCACAGAACCTACCAGTGTCTCCTGATGGCACCATGTGCTAGCCTCCTCTTTAGCCTCTACTTTTACAATTAAAATTAGATCATGTCACCCTCTCTGGCACGGATGCCTCCGCATTGAGAATGACTCCACCTTCTTTACTGGGGCTTCACGGTGACTCATACCTGGGCCCCTGCCACCCGGGGATGCCTCTCTTCCATTTCCCCTCTTCTTCACTCTGCTGCCCACAGTGGTCCTCGTCCTCCTCTACCACCTCTCAGGGTCTCGTCCCTTCCTATTAGCAGTGCTTTTGAACTGTGGTGCTGGAGAAGACTCTTGAGAGTCCCTTGGACTGAAAGGAGATCCAACCAGTCCATCCTAAAGGAAATCAGTCCTGGGTGTTCACTGGAAGGACTGATGCTGAAGCTGAAACTCCAGTACTTTGGCCACCTGATGTGAAGAGCTGACTCATTTGAAAAGACCCTGATGCTGGGAAAGATTGAAGGCAGGAGAAGGGGATGACAGAGGATGAGATGGTTGGATGGCATCACTGACTCAATGGACATGAGTTTGAGTGAACTCCGGGAGTTAGTGACGGGCAGGGAGGCCTGTTTTGCTGCAGTCCATGGGGCCGCAAAGAGTCAGACAGGACTGAGTGACTGGACTGAACTGAACTGAACTGAGTAGCTCTACCTGAAATGTCTTTGCCCAAGACCGAAGGTATCTTGGTATATCTCTGCTGGTATCTCTCCAAATTCATTCATAGGTCCCTTGTCTTCTTCAGAAAGGCTCTCCTGAAACTTCCCTTGCTAGAATCGCCTCTAGCCTTTTCATTCTCTATCTTTTTAAGCTGGCTTATTCTTTTGCATACTTTATTTGTTTACTGTCGATTTATATGACTAGAATATAAACCTCATAAACATTTGTCTGTCTTTTTCTGTTTTTTTTGCTGCTGAACTCCCAGTGTTGAGAAATATAGGGCAGCCCACCAGTGGCACACGATAATTATTTGTTGAGAGAAATGAATGAAAGACCGAATGAATGACATGAACAAATCTGGAGCAGGAAAAATGAGCTTATGAAGACTAACAGACGGATCCATGGGGTGAATTAGCCAGAATGGGCTTTCTGCTTTTAAAATCCTAAAGTAGAAATAGAAGAGACTTATGAAACAGCCTAAAGAAGGAGGAGAACATTTCAAACACACGTGAGCAGCACAGAGATAGAATGGACAAATTACATTCAGTGTTAAGGAATATGACAACATGAGAATAATTAGAACGCAGCAAAGGAGGAATGCATGATTGTAACAGCTACATTTACTGAGGGCTGACAGAGTGCCAGAGAGCAGTCTTAAGTACTTTATACTAAATAGCTCATTTAATTCACAGAATAATCTTTTGGGGCTGTACTGTTTTGTCCTATTATAGATTGTCTTTTAAGTTTTACAACTTCCGTATAAGATCTCCCTATTTTATATAGGAGGAAGCTGTGGTTTAGCATACCAGTTTACCCCAGTTAGCTAGTAAGTGAAAAAGCCAGAATTCTAATTCAATCTGAATTCTGAATAGTTGTTCTTAATCACCTTTCACTCTCCTTTCATACATAAGACGTAGAACAGTAATTACAGATTAAAATAAGGTGGTAATGAACAGTTTACTTACATTGTTCATGAGTTCAGTGTTTCACTATTTGACTTCCAGTTGATAGCTCAGTTTGTAAAGAATCAGCCTGCAGTGCAGGAGACCCTGGTTTGATTCCTGGGTCAGGAAGATCCCCTGGAGAAGGGATAGACTACCTACTCCAGTATTCTTGGGCTTCCCTTGTGGTTCAGCTGGTAAAGAATCTGCCTGCAATGCAGGAGACCTGGGTTCGATCCCTGGGTTGGGAAGCTTTCCTGGAGAAGGGAAAGGATACCCACTCCAGTATTCTGGCCTGGAGAATTCCATGGATAGTCCATGGGATCACAAAGAGTTGGACACAAGTGAGCGACTTTCACTTTCTTTAATAAAAATCCTGTGATCATTTACTCCTGGACAATGGTGGCACCAACTTTAACATCTACCATCAAATGTGTGTTGTGCTTGTTGTTCAGTCGAGAAGCCATGTCCAGCTCTTTGTGACCGCATGGACTGCAGCACACCAAGCTCCTCTGTCCTCCACTCTCTCGGAGCTTGTTCAAATTCATGTCCGTTGAGTCAGTGATACCATTCAACCATCTCATCCTCTGTCCCCGCCTTCTCCTCCTGCCCTCAATCTTTCCCAGCATCAGGGTCTTTTCCAATGAGTAGGCTCTTCACATCAGGTGGTCATCAGAAGCTTTAAGATCTATTTCCTTGACCAGGGATTGAAACTGCCCCCCCACCCCCCATTGGAAGCACAGAGCCTTAGCCATTGGACCATGAAGGAATTGTGTGGCCTCACCTTAAAATCTTTCAATTTCAACACATGGTAATACCCTGGACTTGTCAAATGTCCTGTGACCAGAAACTCTGGCCCAGTTCAAATTCTCTATTGGATGTGCCATGGGGATTCCCAAGATGGGAAGAGTGGGCTGAGATCCAAAGAGTTTTCATAGAATTGGGAACAGTTGTAGGTACATTTCTCCCTAGCAATGTTCCTATAAACTAGATATAGTATCTTTACCAAAACAACATAATAATGTAGGAAGGTTGGAGTTAGAGAATATGAGTTAAAGTCAAATTATGACCCTTTTGTGTAGCACATAAGTTACATTACACCAGGCAGAATACAATCAGCAGATAAAAGAATCGATCAAATAGTACAGTGGTTTTAAAAATGGATTTCACTTATTTTGGGTATCTCATGAGAATGAGGCTTCTGTGGTGGTGCAGTGGTAAAGAACCATTCTGTCAATTCAGGAGCTGTGGGTTCAATTCCTGGGTCAGGAAGATACCCTGGAGAAGGAAATGGCAACCCACTCCAGTATTCTTGCCTGAAAAATTCCCAAGGATAGAGGAGCCTGGAGGGTTACAGGCTGTGGAGCTGCAAAGAGGCAGACACAACTGAGTGACTAAACAACAACAACAATCATGAGAGGATAGTCAACTAAGTTTCCTCATGTGATACTTTCTAAAAAGCACCATCATATTTCAAACCAAAACACAAAATGCATCAATTCAGTTCAGTGGCTTAGTCATGTCCGACTCTTTGCAACCCCATGAATTGCAGCACACCAGGCCTTCCTGTCCATCACCAACTCCCGGAGNGATGCTCCTGGTGGTCCAGTGGTTAAGATTTTACTTTCCAAAGCAGGGATTGCGGGTTTGATCCAAAGTCCAGGCTAAGACCCCATAAGCTTCATGACCAAAAAAAATCGAAACATGAAACAGAAGCCATGAATTGTAACAAATTCCGTAAGACTTTAAAAATTATCCACATGACAAAAAAAAAAAAAAATCTTAAGAAAGAAAGATTAAGACAATTCTCCTAAGAAATAGGCAGTAACATTTGGAGACATAATATTCAGAGACTTTTCAAGTTCCATAACTATACAAGAAAAGTCTTTTTAGAATAAAAAGAAAGAAAGAAAGAAAAAAAAAGACCCAGGGATGGAAGAAAAAGGCAAATATATCTATTCCTCTAGATAATATATCCTAAAGTCACTCAATTTGGTGGTTGCTTTCACTCACCTTTTCAGTGTAAAGAATATAATGGACTAAGAATATTACTTACAACACTTAACTATAAAAGGGTTTTGTGGATAATTGGGTTGTGGTCTAGCAAATAGGCTCCCTACTCTAACTCGAGCCTCCAGACAGTATGTGGTCCATTTTAACATCCTTCAAGATTAAACTGCCTTAACAGCATCTTAAAGGACCCCAAATAATAATTCAAAAATCCTCCACATGTGGCATGAAAAGATTAGACAAGTCTTAAGCAGGCAGGGACTTAAATCCAGCTGATAATACAGTGGAGAAATTACATACCACAAAGGCAGAGGGAAGGAGCAAGGAATTAGCCAAAGGAAGATATAATCAGGAGACACAAACCTTCCTATAAATCAAGCCTTTGTATTCCGGGTGATTATTTCATAAACTGGATCTTGGGCTGGTGATCTCTTTAAATGATTACTGCATTATGTATGCACTTTTAGAAACAGTTGCTGGCTGATTCATATTTCAGACGCATTTTCTATCAGGGTTGATTCCTTGAGAATATGGTTTTCATAATAGAGTTTATATTTTCAAATAATATGAAAAACTTGAAATTCAATTTGTATAAAAGCTATATCATTTTAGTGTACAATTACTACATCACATTTGGAAAAACCACGATAAAATGAGCAAGCAATTGCATACCCAGACGGGACCCATTTTCAAAAGATAAGATCATTTTGTCAGCAAGAAAAAAATGAAAACATCCCCCCTGCCTCTGCCTCTAGATCCTGAAATTCTAACCAAGTAATAAAATCAGCCTCTGAACTTTCTCTAAAAACATAGAAAGATGAGCTTATAAGAAGCTGAGAGAAAAGAAAGAGAAAGAGGAGGAGAAAGACAGGGGAGGAAGGGAAGGGGGAGAAGAGTCAGTACAGGAGGGGAGGGAGGGGGCAGCGAAGCATGGGATCTCTAAGATGCTGAATCTTACTCAGAAATCGGTGTTTTATTGAACAGGCTTGGGGAAGATGAAGTGCTCCTTACCCTAGAAATAGTTTTAAATTGGCAAAGTGGCATTTTTGTGTTAACACAGAAGATAAAATACACATGTCCTACCTATTAGATATGATAACATTATTTATTTATCCTAATATCTGTAATAAAGGCAGTGAGTGAGCACCACAAGACTCTTAATCTAAATGAATTGAAGGAGGTGGCTGTTTTGCACATGTAAAAAGCTATTCTAAAAGTACTGTGTATCTAGCCCGAACTACTCCTGTCTACCTAGCTACTCAGTAAGAGATTAATTATCCAAGAAAAGTTCTCAATGAAACACAATCAGGTCACCCTCCAATCAACAATGGCCTGTGAAGGAAATAATTCTTACTTCATATAGTGTACGAAGAGAGGTGATTTAATAAAACAATTGTTGTCATTAAAGGCCAAACTATGGTTAGCATTCAAAGGCCACTATCACTGCCCTTAGTGAAAAAATTAAGACACCTTCATGTGTCAGAAACAGGATAGTTTTCCACTTTAATTTTCTGGAGAAAACATAATACCAACAAGCAACAGATTTTATTCATTCTGGTTTTTAATTTTATTTTATGCCTTATTATCATTTATGCTAAATTTTAAGTAAATGTTTACCGAGACCAGTGCCCAGTGTGGTTTTCTATAAAAATTCTCAGACTACTTTCTGAAGGAGGAAGAATGGATGATATATAAAGGATCAAGGTGGTTGTCTTTGTAATAAAGTATTTATTTGAGGAGACAGGCACAAGATGATTTAGGCATAAAAATTGCCTAGATAGTGCATGAAAGCAAGCAGGATCCTATGGGGCTCCTGGACATGGTGGACACAGAAGCCTTCCCATCCTTTTCATTCCACCCTCTACCCCGTTCCCTCTAGGGAACAGATGCCAGCCTCCATGACCATCCTGGAGTTCCAAAAAGCAGATTCAAACAGTTGCTAATCCAGGAAGGAAAGGGATGCACAGACAAGGAAGGAAGGGCTAAGAAACAGCATTGCAGCTTTGGGGCAGAGGCCTGGGTCTGCCTCAAGGGCTACACGCAACAATGCCTTTAAGTCCTTTATGGAATGAAAACCGAGCAAATGGAAGATGTCTGCATTCTTCAACTGGAGAAGATCATGCATGCGTGTGTGCTAAGTTGCTTCAGTCACGTCCAACTCCTTGCCACCCCATGGACTGTAGCCCGCCAGGCTCCTCTGTCCATGGGATTCTCCAGGCAAGAACACTGGANAAGATGTCTGCATTCTTCAACTGGAGAAGATCATGCATGCGTGTGTGCTAAGTTGCTTCAGTCACGTCCAACTCCTTGCCACCCCATGGACTGTAGCCCGCCAGGCTCCTCTGTCCATGGGATTCTCCAGGCAAGAACACTGGAGTGGACTGCTATGCCCTCCTGCAGGGGTTTTTCCTGGCCCAGAAATAGAACCGGCATCTCCTGCATTGGCAGGCGAGCTCTTTACCAGTAGTGCCACCTGGGAAGACCACTTGGGAGCAGACTAAAGGAACCAGCTCATCAAGATTATATCAAGAGAAGAGATTAAAAGGAATGCAAGAAACTAAACTCATGAACATAAAACTCCTCAGCAAGCTCCCCTGGGTGGGGACACATAGTTTTTGAAGGAAGGAGCCCACTGTGTCCCCCTCTGACTGGCAAAGCAATAAAGCTATTCTTTCCTAATTCACCCAAAACTCGATCTCCAAGGTTCAATTTGGCACCACACACACAGGCTGAGCGTACACCAGAGGCCATCACAGGTAAGGGGCTCATAAGCAAATCTACGATTCAGAATTCTAACATTTCATTGAACAGATTATTACAAGTTTCCTATTTTATTATTGTCACATATTTAAAACATTTGCTTCCTCAAAAAGCTTCTTAGACCTCTAAGTGCCATTACTTCATTACATAGGTAGGCTTTCTTAATATGTCTCAGTCACTGTGGAACAGTGTTAGAAACACAGTGGATATTCATTAAATATACTTGTCAGTAGAATTATGCCATTGCTTGTACTTTATAAAAGCTAATGCCATATGTCTAATACAAATAATCACAGACTGATTTTTTTACTCATTAATTATACCAAAAATGTTGTATCATGAGTACTTTTCTTTTTAATGAAATGAGGTATTATTATTATTAGTCAATTTCCAAGTGGAAGACTTTCTTATCTTTTGACTTGGAAAGGTTGGCCTTTAAAAAAAAAATTCTGGAAATTGATTTTCAAGCTGGTTACTTAGGAAAAATGGTATTGATAGAAGAAAAATAACATTGCCCAGTCTTAGAAATGAGGCTGACTGTNGAGGTATTATTATTATTAGTCAATTTCCAAGTGGAAGACTTTCTTATCTTTTGACTTGGAAAGGTTGGCCTTTAAAAAAAAAATTCTGGAAATTGATTTTCAAGCTGGTTACTTAGGAAAAATGGTATTGATAGAAGAAAAATAACATTGCCCAGTCTTAGAAATGAGGCTGACTGTAGAATTTTTATCAACAATGTAATGTAATCATAGCTAGTCAGCCCAGAAAAGAACAATTCCAGGGATAATAGTTGGATTAGGAAGCAAAGGATTCAGACAATCCATAGAAATTGGATCTTCTGAAGATGAACATGCTTTTAAAGTTTAAGTTCTACCATGAGAAAACTGAACAAGATCTTTTTAGAGAATTTTTATGGGTTCTTCAACTATCAGTCTGTATATACAACATGGCATATACCATTTAAACATATATATATATATATATATATATATATATTGACCTAATTTGTTTTTATTCAGGTTTATTGATTAAAAATACCAAATATTTATAAAAGTCATTATCTATATATATGTATGATGTATAAAGAGAGAGTTAATGAGAAAACTGATGACTCAAATTATATACGAACATTAACACTATCAAGTGGAAATCAGCATTATCTTGTGATTTAAACCCAAAGAGCAACAAAACATTCTTTAGAAGAGAAACCTGGAAGCAGGATCACCTTTGCTGGTACATGACTAAGGAAGCTGTACAAGGCCCCATACAAAGGAGGGTCCCACATATAGCATGGATTGATGCACTGCTGTACCTTCTGGATCCTGCAAACTACTTAGCTGGTCCTGCTTGGGATCCTGCATTTTTTATATATGACCTGAAATCTGCACATTTCTATGGCTTTAAAGATGCTGTATGAGGTTTTATTTCTGTGATGCAAGTATCTCTCAGACTTGTATAGCTTAGTCTTCTCCTCGCCCCCAGCAAATCTTTTATTCCAATCTGTTCTCATCTGGTCTTTTTTTTTTTTTAATCCATTTTATTTTATTTTACTTTACAATACTCTATTGGCTTTGCCATACATTGACATGAAGTCTTCAGCTCAGTTCAGTCACTCAGTCATGTCTGACTCTTTGTGACCCTATGAATTGCAGCATGCCAGGCCTCCCTGTCCATCACCAGCTCCCGGAGTTCACTCACACTCACGTCCATCAAGTCAGTGATGCC
>SJYV01001190.1:0-11190 GCA_006410875.1 Neotragus pygmaeus | reverse complement strand
CATATTCAAAAGCAGAGACATTTCTTTGCCAACTAAGGTCTGTCTAGTCAAGGCTATGGTTTTTCCTGTGATCATGTATGGATGTGAGAGTTGGACGGTGAAGAAAGCTGAGCGCCGAAGAATGGATGCTTTTGAACTGTGGTGTTGGAGAAGACTCTTGAGAGTCCCTTGGACTGCAAGGAGATCCAACCAGTCCATTCTGAAGGAGATCGGTCCTGGGTGTTCATTGGAAGGACTGATGCTGAAGCTGAAACTTCAATACTTTGGCCACCTCATTCGAAGAGCTGACTCATTGGAAAAGACCCTGATGCTGAGAAAGATTGGGGGCAGGAGGACGACAGAAGATGAGATGGCTAGATGGCATCTCTGACTCAATGGACATGAGTTTGGGTAAACTCCGGGAGTTGGTGGTGGACAGGAAGGCCTGGTGTGCTGCAATTCATGGGGTCACAAAGAGTCAGACAGGACTGAGCAACTGAACTGAACTGAATCTTTAATGACGTTGAACATGCCCTTTTTGGTCATCCTTATGTGTGTTTTTTGGCCATCTTTATGTCCTGAGTATTCGTTAGAAGGACTAATGATGAAGCTGAAGCTCCAGTGCTTTGGCCACCTGATGCAAAGAACCGACTGGAAAAGACCCTTATGCTGGGAAAGACTGAAGCAGGAAAAGGGGGCGACCGAGGATGAAATGGTTGGATAGCATCACTGACTTAATGGACATGAGTTTGAACAAACTCTGGGAGATGGTGAAGGACAGGGAAGCCTGGCGTGCTGCAGTCCATTGGGTTGCAGAGTCAGACATGACAAATAGACTGAACAACAACGATGTCTCCTTTAGAACTTCTGCCCATTTTTTTATTTTGTTATGTGTTGTGCTTTTTTTTTTTTTAATATTAAGCTGCATAAGCCATTTGTATATTTTGGAGATTAATCCCTGGTTGGTTGCTTCATTTGCAAATATTTTCTCCTATTCTGAGAATGAAATTAGAACACTCTTTAATGCCATATCCAAAAATAAACTCAAAATGGATTATTTGTTCATTTTTAAATTTAATTACTATTGGCTGCACCAATACACGTGGGATCTTAGTTCCCTGAGCAGGAATCAAACTCTCGCCCCCTGCATTGGAAGTGCAGAGTCATAACCTCGGGAGGACCAGGGAAGTCTCGAGGTCATTTTTCTCTCTAGTAGCTACTTTATGCCAGGTACTATTCCAGGTACTGGAAATAAAAGAGAACAAAACTTTGCCATTCAGAAGTTTATGTTCTCATGGAGAGAAGAACAATAAATGAACATACAAGTAAAACATATAATATGTTCAGGGTTATGGAGGAAAAGAACGCAGGGAAGGGACGAGCGCTTGGATTTTAGACAGGTTGGTCAGGGAAGGCATATTGGACAAGAAAACGGTAAACAGAAAGTGGGAAAGGTGGGTGTCAAGGAGCAACCTAGGAGGTGAGTATTCTTTTTTAAAAGGTTTTACTAATTTGGCTGCACCAGGTCTCAGCTGCAGCATGTGGGATGCAGTTCACCCACCAGGGCTGGAACCCCAGCCGCCCGCAGTGAGAGCGCAGTCTTAGCCACTGGGCCACCAGGGAAGTCCCAGGGCTGAGGATTCTTGACCAAGGGCTTGGCCAGTGCAGCGGTAGAAGTGATACTGGTGTGTTTCAGGTGCCCCCAAGGAAGTCACTGTGACCACAGTGGAANGGGAAGTCCCAGGGCTGAGGATTCTTGACCAAGGGCTTGGCCAGTGCAGCGGTAGAAGTGATACTGGTGTGTTTCAGGTGCCCCCAAGGAAGTCACTGTGACCACAGTGGAAAATGTGAGTAGGAGGGGAGCGGATTGACCTCACCAGGCAGAGGGGGCAGGGTTGAGTCCAGGAGCCTCTCCACCTTTTTTTCCCCTCTGATTGAGACTGGAAGCCAGGGTACCTTTTAAGCAGGGGAGTGACTGAAGTTTAAAAGGTTCGCTGGGGCCTCTGTTGTGTGTGTTTAGTTCCTCCACTGTGGGAAAAGCTTACGGAAGAATAGCAGAGTCAGAAAAAGGGTTTAAACGGCTGTCACAGCTGCTGAGCTACGATGGTTTCCACCAGGAAGGGAAGTAGCCGCAGAGCCGGCATCAAAGCCAAAGGCCTCACAAGAAGGCACCCTCTCTCCAGGTGGGGGCCTTCCTACCCCTCCAGCTTTGTTCTTTCCTGTTTCCCCAATCCCACAGATCACTGCTAACTGTGGTTTCCCAAGGACAAAAGAACAGAAAAAAAATAGCAACCAAGGGGGGCCTTGGAAATCAACTTTATTCTCCTTTCACTCTGCCTGGTGTCTGGAAATTCTTTTCCAACCCACACAGACCACAACACTAACTATGTGCCTGCATGCTCAGTTTTGTCTGACCCTTCACGACCCTCATGGACTGTAGCTCACCAGACTCCTCTGTCCATGGGATTTCCCACCCAGTGATCAAACCGGTGTCTCTCGTGTCTCCTGCATTGGCAGGCGGATTCTTTATCACTGAGCCACCTGGAACCACGTATAGGCGTCTGATTATTTGTTGAGACAATGAACAAATGAGTGAAGGATTCATTCTTAAGATCATCCTCCTCTATTTTAAAGACAGGAATATAGTCAGAACTTAATATGTGTTTACAGATAGAATACTGCACAATTCTGCAAAACCCAGGTGGCTAGTCCTCTTTCGGGCTGGGGAAAACTGAGACTGGGGGGGTATACCCGTGGGGGTCCCTCTGCTCAGCTTACTCTAGAAGCTTCCGTCCCACTTTAACTATGGTCAATTCCTGGACACAGGGAGGAAAGTGCGCACTTTCAGGATGAGTCACAGTCACCTCACAGGAGTTTCCCCAAAACGTCCCAACCCTGTGGAAGGGAACAGCCGGAACTTCGCAGGGCCAGAGGGGCCAAAAGAAGTGCGGCCACACATCCTGAAAGTTCCCCGGGGTCCTCCCACGCGCATCCTCCCACCCTCCGGCCATAGAGATGAAGGGACAGAAATGCCGGCCTCGTGCAGCCGAGACTCCGCCCCCATGCCGGTCGGCCCGCCCGCGCCTCCAGCGGAAGCCGGAAGCAAAAGCGGGCCCTGCTAGACCCGCGCTCGGTGGTCTCGGAGGCTCCGCGGGATTGGGGAGAAGATGGCGGAAGAGGAGTGAGTGGGCTTTTTCCTGGGCGGCTGAGGCGGCAGGGCTGGGCCCGGTCGGGTGACAGCGAGCCCTTCAGGCCGCCCTCCGGCCCCAGAAGGCGGAGCTCCTCGCGCTGGTTGGCCGGGACTGACCGTGCTGGCGCCTGCGAGCAGGGGGAGGGGCGGGCCTGGGCCGCGCAGCCCCCTGGAGGTTGGACCCTCTGGCTAGGTATCGGCCGTTCGTCGTAGATCTCGGAATCTGCCTGGCAGAAACCGCAGCCCAGATTTCACTTTCCCACTTTTCGGTCATCTGGTGATTACGCAGCGCTCCGCCGCCTCCAGAAAGTCCCCCCCTCCCCCTTACGTAGCCAGTCCCCTCCTCCGTTATAACGATCATGTTTTCTTGTTTCCTTCAATGAAATCCATTTATTCATTAAACTGCTGGCCATCTACTGTCGATCAGGCCCTGGTCACATGGTAGAGATGGAGACCGACCAGGAGCCCCTCTCAAGGTGCTTTCATTCTAGTAGAAAGAGAAGACCATAAATAGACAAGATTATTTCAGTGCTCTGAAGGAAGCGGAATGGTACTGGGGTGGAAGAGGCTTCTCAGGAACAGGTGACGTGCCGGATGAAACCTTAGAGGCCAAAAGGAGGAATAGGAGAGGGAAGACAGGTGCAAGAAAGAGCTTAGTGCCTTTTGAGGGACAGAAAAAAGGAATGCTGGAGTGTAGAGAGCAAGGGAGCTGGCTGTATAAGAAAAAGGGAGTGAGGTGTCTCCGTCCTTAAGTTGCCTCTGGGGAAGGACCACTCTTTTAGTCTTTTCTGCATACTTGCCTGGCACAGTCTGTTGCATGTTATAGATGCCCATCTTTGTGGAAGGAGTGTATAAAAATTAACAAGGAACCAAGCCAACAGTTGAAATTGACTCCCTCGCCTGACAACTTTTCTATGTCTTTTAGCCTAGTGGTCATTTCATTTAGTTGGCTTACTGAGCATCTTGGCTGTCACGGACACTAAACTGGGCCTCAGCAGCACAAAGGAAAAGAGGTGGTATGGCTCAGTGATTTCAAATTTGGCTTGATTCTGCCACTGACTTACTGAGATACTGGCCAAGTTAAGCCAACAGGCGTAACAAAAGGCTCTCTGAGCCTGTTATTCACAGGTAAAAAAGAGAAAGTAGCCGTATCCACCTCAGGCTTGTTAATGCCTGTTAAATGCAGGTTTCTATGTTACCTGGTCCCCAGAATGAGGCTGTACTCAAAAAACATCAGTTGTCACAATCTCAGCTGCAATGGTTATTATGTCATTATCACACTAGTTTACAATCCCAACAGTATGAGGAGATAGCTGTGAGGAACACAGTGGTGGGGTGGAGTGGGGGTGTTCCAGAGGGGATTACTTTTGGGCCATTGAACTGAGGTTCTTGTAGGGTAGGGCATTCAGACTTAATCAACAATTGAGTAAAATCAGTGGCCTCTTGCACATTTGAGCTAAGGAAAATAATGTAAACTGGAGAAGTAAAGGCGCTTAGTAAATGGTGTTGGAATGTGATGAGACTCCAGTTTGCCTCCCTTTGTGCTGTGCTTAGTTCTTAAATCCCCCATTAAGGCAGCATTTGGTTCTACACTGGCCCTGAGTCCCCCTTGTCCCTGACCTCTGAGTGGTTGTGTTCAGTGCACCTGAGGCCACCTGTACCCTTGTGCAGCAGCAGGCAGGAATCTTCCTAACCAGTTTCTCTCCAAGGCTTGCCTCTTGGTTGCAAGCCTTATGAACTCCATAGAGCTCTAGGCCAAAGTTCTCTTTCTGGTTTGTGTATGTGTCGATAACTCAGGGCCCTCTTGCCTTTGTCTAATTCTGCTGCTTTTTATGTTCTCGAACAGGTTCCCCAACACGACTCATGAAGGTTTCAATGTCACCCTTCACACCACCCTGGTGGTCACTACGAAACTGGTGCTCCCGACCCCTGCCAAGCCCATCCTCCCAGTGCAGACAGGGGAGCAAGCTCAGCAGGAAGAGCAGTCGAGCGGCATGACCATTTTCTTCAGCCTCCTCGTCCTAGGTGAATGCAGGTCCTCGGCGAATGTTGGCGGAAACACCGTCCCCTGGCGCTGTGAGCGTCTGTGTGCGCTGTCTGTATGGTCAACCCCGGGTCAGCTGCTGTTGACTTTGTCAAGTCTGCCTCTCATATGACTCTCAGTTCATACACGGAGGGTCACTGATCAGTTCATGATGCCATAACTGTTTCATCTCATAGTCCTCTTTCTTTATAAAATCACTGAGCTTAGTCATTCTGAAGAACATCTTTATCATAGATGTCCTTTGAAACAAAGACTTAAAGAATTCTTGATCTGGAAAGAGCCTTGAACATCTTCTAGTTCAGTGTATTTCAGATTCTGCTCATGAGTCTCTATGTGTCTGTGTGATGCCGTGGGTGGGGGTCGGGGGTCACACGGCAGAGCATCTGACTTTCTGACCAGAGCCGCATTTTGTCTCTTGTGTCCATTCAGCTTCCATGTAAACGTTCACTTAGTTAAGAGTTTTGCTGTGAGTGAAAGACCAGACCCCCTTGTGTTCGCACACTGTTTTCTTTAACCTCTGTTGTTGGCCTTTGCCATGTCTGTGTATCGCCTGTGCCGCTGTTTGCTGCTGCTGCTGCTGCTAAATCACTTCAGTCGTGTCCAACTCTGTGTGACCCCAGAGACGGCAGCCCACCAGGCTCCCCCGCCCCTGGGATTCTCCAGGCGAGAACACTGGAGTGGGTTGCCATTTCCTTCTACAGTGCATGAAAGTGAAAAGTGAAAGTGAAGTCGCTCAGTCGTGTCTGACTCTTCACGACCCCATGGACTGTAGTCCACCAGGCTCCTCCATCCATGGGATTTTCCAGGCAAGAGTACTGGAGTGGGGTGCCATTGCCTTCTCCGTGCCGCTGTTGACTCACGTGATATTTTTCTTTATCAGAGATAAAGAGATTCACTCTCTCAAACTTAAGATCTCATTTTATTCAACTTCCTTATTTCACAGGTGAAGAAATTTAGGCCCATAGAGTTTAAATTAATTGACAGATCTGTTTTAGGGGAGACTAGAGGCTAATATTCAGGTTGCCAGACATCGGTCAGGAAGGTTAGATAAAAGGCAATTTCTTAGCTCCCTTGCAGACACTATGGACAGTAGACAAGTCTCTTGGACCAGAAAACCCAGTTAAAACTGCACAACCACTTTGGATCAGCTAAGAAAGAAATAACTTCAAATAGGATTCTCCAAACTTGTTTGTAAAGTGAAGTTGGCACGTTTACATTTTATGCTCCTCTTTAATTATATTGAGTCATATTTCTAATTAGATCTTTTCAGAAGAACGGAAGGTACAAAAAATATAAGAGTGCAGAATATTTCTCTGATGGCTATTAGGATTGTTTTTGGTTTATGTTTTCGCAGAAAAGTGTAACTTCTTTCACATTTGTATTTAGACTGTTAGGTGATTTTACTAAGTAATTTTATTTAACTTAAAATCTCAGAACTCATCCTTGTCTTTTATAGATTTTTAAAAACTTTTCTTTGCCATGCAGCATGGTTTGTGGGATCTTAATTCCTGACCAAGGATCAAACCCAAGCCCTTGGCATCACTGCAGAGTCTTCTCCACCGGATTGCCAGGGAATTCCCATATAGTTTTAAAAAAGCTTTTTTCCAAAAAAGTACACAAACCACAAGTGTACAATGTCCGTTTAGACTGGATATGCCCAAGTAATTTTTTATTCTGTCACTGTAATTCTACTTCTCAGGGATTACTTCAACAATCAAGGACTCTTGTTTTCTTTTTTCCCCCTTTTGTTATAGTACTTGAATACTAAGAAGAAAAGCAGTTGTTTTCTTGACCAAGAAATCTTTAGTACCGAATCCTTAATCCTGAAGGAGTATTGTTAGTCTGTTTACATTGTTGTCAGCATGATATGTTAGGGGATATAAAAGGCAAGCCTTGGAAAAAAAACTTCTGTTTTGTGATCACCTTTTTCACTGGAGGGTGAGAAATAAGACTTTCAAAGTAACTTTCAGGGTGTGGAGCATCTTGGATTAGCTTGTGCCAGCGATCACAAAGCAGGTTTTTATGATGTGCTTTTTAATCCAGATAAAATGCTGCCCAGTGTTTGTACATCTTTGAGGCCAAAAAGGGCTGAGCTGTATTCAGCAGTGCTGCATATTTCTCTTGGATTGTCTTCTCTACAAACCCATCATAAGCCTCTGACATTGGGCAGATGGTTTCTGTTTCCCCTAATCAGTTGACGATTTGGTATCTTCACTTTGCACGCGTAGATTAGCATGTGTTAGTGGAATGGAATGCTTTCTATGTAAATTTGAAGGGAGGTTTTTCCCTCTCGTATATCAACAAATTATTACGTATCTTGTATATTTATTCCTGATTATATGTCCACACAAGGTAAGTCTGATAAGGAAAAAAATGTCCATTAATAGATAACTTGCCAGATCGCTTAATACATAGACTAGTGAATTGAGGGAAATAGTCCATCAATTATTCTAGACTTCAGGAGTTCCTAACCTGGAACAGATTGACCACTTTTATTTACTATTGTAGTCAAGTCAAATGAGATTGTGACTTTTATGTGCAAAGGATGCCAAAATTCTAATTTTGACTTCAAGAAGTTTGAGATCAGTTGACCTACACTTTTCCTTTGCTAATCTTTGACTCCACAGTGACAGTGGTGAGTCACTGTTACTGATTTACACTGGAGTTAACTATTAGCATCATTTGACACATTTTATGGGCCATAAAATTTAATGGAGTTGTTAAAATTGACATGTCTTATGTTTCAGTGTATTTTCTATAATTAAAACTTCAGGCATGAAAAATTATAAATATATGAATTTGTGCTGCTCATACCATCCATATCACACAGAAGGTTTTGTCCCTCCTTGCTTTGTATTATCTCAAGTGTACTTGAAAGTGTGTGCTCGGATGTGTATATATACATGTGTACATTCGTAAGCACATAGGCAACGATAGGCACATACTGTCCGGAGTTTGTTTTAACGTAAGAGGGGTCCTATAGCTCGGCTTTTTCTCTCACAGAATGGCTTGGAGATCTTTCCATGTTAGTGCTTTTTGCATATAACTTTTCTTGTTTTTTTTTAAAGACAAAAATGTGTGTGTGTGTAGTAAAATAGACATAACATTTACCATTTTGAAGTGTATAATTTAGTGGCATTTATTACATTCACAGTAATGTAATTTGAATCTGGGCAACCATCACCATGATCTAGTTCTAGAACATTTTCATCACCCCTAAAGGAAACCTAGTTCCTGTTAAAAGCAGCCACGCCCCATTCTGCCTCCCCGCAGTCTCTGGTAAACACTGTTCTGCTGTCTCTAGGAATTTGCCTGCTGAGGGTATTTCATACAAATGGGACCATACAGTGTGTGGCCTTTTATGTCTGGCTTCTTTCAAGTAACACAATGTCTTCAGGGTTCATCCGTGTTGTGGCGTGTGTCAGAATCCCCTTCCTTTCTATGACTGAATAATAGTCCGCGTGTTTATCCATTCATCAGCTGATGGACATTTGGATTATTTCCACCTTTTGGCTATCGTGAATAGTGCTGCTATGAACACTTCTGTCCACGTTTTTCTGTGGGCATATAAAAACCCATTTCTCTTGGATATATGTACTTAGGAATGGGATTGCTGGGTTAAGTGGTTATTCTGTGAGGAGCTTTCTCAGAAACTGCCGAACTTTCCCGCCGTCGCTGCAGGCTCAGGTTGCTCTCCATCCTTGTTACCATCTTAAAGGCTGTGAAGTTGTGTCTCATTGTGGTTTTGATTTGCATTTTTCTAATGATTAACGAGGATGAGTACCTTTTCGTGTGCTTATTGACCATTTGCATATCTTCTTTAGAGGAATGTCTAAAATGCCTTTTGCCCATTTTAAAAAAGCGTGTTGTCTTTTTGTTCTTCTTGATATACTGTGGACACTAGACCCTTATCAGACATATGACCAACAAATATTTTCTGTCATTCTGTGGGTTGTCTTTGCAGATCTCCTTTTTATCTCTGAAGACCATTCTGTGGCATTGCTCGTCCTTACATGCAGCTCTCTCTGCTGATAGATAGCTTTTCTTTTGCTCTTGTTTTGGGGTGGGGGTGCTGCACCAGATCTTAGTTGCTGCGAGCTTCCGGACCTCAGGTCCTGAGGGATAGAGCCTGGCCCCCTGCATTTCGTGTGCAGTCTCCATCATTGGACCACCAAGGGAGTCACTCTTTTCCTCTTTAGTTTCAGATAGTTACATGATTTACGAGCAGAAGCTTTTAAATTTTGCCATCCAGATTGGTGCAAAGAAAGAGCAGCAACTGATTCAGCTCCTTAGATCTATATATTTCTGTCTACTTATGTGCTCGTGTGTCTACATTTTTATACAATAGGCATTCTCACTGGTTCCATGTTGAGCTTATGCACTGGAACTTTTTCCTTGCTCTTAGTATTTAATGGAGGACTTTTCTAACTAGGCTAAATATTTATAATGAAGTCACACCACAGATTGATAGTTTAAAGCACAGAATGAAAGGAGGACACAATTTCCATATTTACAACTTTCCTTTCTCTGGCCACCTGGTGCTTTTTGGTGGGACTAAAGATAATCTAATTTGTCAGCGTGGGCTCTGAGGGTGGCCCGTTCACAGTCAGGCAGATTGTTTGAACATTTCCTTTTACAAAAAACGGCAACTCATTTATTTTTAATACTATCATACTCTGATGAGATGGCATACCACCCAGGTGCCTAGTAAAAGAAAAAAGACATGCACAGTAACACTTGGGCCTTGAAATTACATTCAGGAGTTATTTATGTGAAAGCGTGCTTTTTTTGGTCTGAAATACCTATTCCTTTCAAACAGTTTTACGTCTTTTTGGATCTTTTCTTTCATGACAACACCCCCTGTGAGGAAAGTCAGACATTATTCTCATTTTCCTGGTTGAGGATGAAGGCCTCCAGGAGTGGGTGGCTGGTGGGTGCCAAGGATTAAGGGGACAGGGTTGGAATCGAGCTTGGGCCGGTGGCACCCAGGGGTGGTGTGACCTCACTCAGCCTCAGCTTTCTTATCTTTAATCAAAGGAGGCAGAGGTGATGCCAGCTCACTCAGAGGGGGTGTTGATGGTCAGCTGAGAGAGCACTTGGGAAGTGCTCAGGGCCGCCCCTGGCTCATGGGGAGCCCTCAACCGGTGGAAGCCCCAGTACCCAGCTGGGAAGCAGACACCCCATCTCTAGGTCTCTATGTTCTTATCGCAGATTAGGATTAACTTTGTCCTGTTTGTAAAACACCCTGACTCGCTTCTGTGTTGAAAGAGCACAGATCACAAGGCTGCAAAATACTTGCTGTCAACATATATTCTGTTGTAGCTGTCTTTGCGTAAAAATGATTGAGTTTCATTGACTTCTTCCTCACTGTTGAGGATCATTTCTCAGAATAAGGGAAATTTGAATAATTTTAAATGGCTGTATGAGATTTAATCACTTAGAAGAAAGATAGGTTGCTCTTTCAACAACTGGAAAGCAGCAGCTGGTTCAAGCGTGTAAAGAGATAATGTAAAATGTAATGAACTACTTCCAGATTCAGAAATAAGAAATTGGAAATACAGCTGAAGTTTACTGTGTCACTGCCAGTTGTCCGTTTCCCTGGCGGCCTCCCAGAAATAACTGCTGCCTTGGGCTTGGTGTTTCCATTCAAAACTGGGTTGTTTTAACAGTGTCTTATTTTTTCCCACAGCTATCTGCATCATATTGGTGCATTTACTGATCCGATACAGATTACATTTCTTGCCAGAGAGCGTTGCTGTGGTCTCATTAGGTAAGTGCTTAATGGCGATCCTATACTTAAAGCAGTAACTACCATTTTTTGAGTGCCTCCCAAGTGCTCCTAAGCACACGAGATGTGGTTTACAGCCGAGCTCATTTCATTCTCTCTGCCCGCTGCCATGAGGGTGTTATGATCCTGTTTTACAGATGAGTATACCAGGGGCTCAGAGAGTAGTGATGACCTCCTAAAAGCCACATG
>SJYV01001189.1:0-15172 GCA_006410875.1 Neotragus pygmaeus | reverse complement strand
GTTGGTGATGGACAGGGAGGCCTGGCGTGCTCTGATTCATGGGGTTGCAAAGAGTCGGACACGACTGAGTGACTGAACTGACTGACTGACTGAGAATAGTTGAAATCAGTTATGCTAAAAGTATTTACGAAATAGACTGAATAACTTAAAAACAAAACTCCCATTCATATAAGGCCTTTACGTCAAGCTTTTTGTCTCATCACTGAAGAAATATTTAAGTTTCTATTATTTTCCAAAATTATGTTCTTATCTCTAAAAGTTGGCAGTAGACCATTTCAGTAATTCATCTCTCTGAAAAATACCCCGGGATCTAAATTCATCTAAATTGACATAAGACTTAAGAAATGCTAAGAAGTGTTTGAAGGGTATTATATTAAGCAAAACAATATGAACATGATCTATATATCAAATGATAATAAAACTATACTTCTAACTTCTAATAGGAAATGGGGTTCATAAATGCAAATTTCTTAGTTCTACATACCCAATTCAAGAGTTTATAATCTTATAATCTATATCTGGGAACACTTTAAAAAATACTATTATAAAAATTGTGGTAATTTTTATAATGTCACTTATCTGATCAACATTACTACTGAAGTAAGTGTTGGTAGGTTCAAGATATAAATATTATGCACTTGGTATTGAGAGAGTCAATTTCTAGGCAGGTTGATAATAAGTCCCAGGGTCCCCAAGGAGAGAGGGGTCTGGAATTCTCAAGGAGGAGGAAAGGACAAACTGTTTTTTCTCTCCACATTCCTTAGGATTATATAACAATAATGTATCCTGCTTGAGGACAGCCTCTGGAGAAAAACCTTCTGGCTAATCCTGTTATTTTAAAATGTAAACTATGGAAGTGGGTCTAGTGAGGTCTTTACAACCTCCAGACATTCTTTTGATTCACTGTTGTAAGTAGTTAAAAAGTACATAACTTCATCGCTAACACTAGCGAGGGGCACTCTTTCTGCCCCTTCTGCTGTCTCTGTCACAAGCTTTCTCTATCCCTTTTACACTTTAATAAAACTTTATTACACAAAGGCTCTGAGTGACCAAGCCTCTGATTGAATTCTTCTTCCCCGGAGACCAAGAATCCCAGTGTCTTTCGTGGTTCAGTAACGAGTGCATTACTCTGTATACATATGTAAAATGAGTTCATGTGAAGGATATACTGCATAAAAATAGCACTCTATAAAATCAACAGATATATCTCACATGCACCATTTGCAGACAGGAGTGAAGGGAAAAATTCTGTAATCACAACAGGACTGGGCTCTCTCTAGACCCACCTCCTCCCTATGTAGGGTGTGAGTCCTGCTCTAATGGGTAGTCTTTACCGTCTCCCCGTTAATTAATGGTAGCCATTACAGCCTCCTGGGTGGCCGCCAGTGTCCTCACCATGATTCCCCATCAGCTATGACAATAGTATGTGTAATTGCGGTCAAAGGGTTGAGGCCAAGCTCCTAATTTTGGAATCACCAAATACATGTAAAAATGAATCATCACAGAGAAGAATATTTTTCATACCCAGTAATTAATATTATAGGATAGTTAGTAAGTGATAAGAACTGGGGTAGTGGATTCTAGGGCAATAGTGATCCCTGAAATGGCTAGTCTACATTGAACAGTGAAGATAACTTGGATATTTGGATTATCCCACTTGTTCTAGGAAGTGCAAGATCACACAAGACGACGTCACTTCAGAGGTTAAGGACATACCCTTCTACTGGGATGTACTAGTTATACCTTATATCTAGTTATAACCTATGATTTCCATTAGTCTATAAACATTTGTGTAAAAGTGTGAAATATAATATCCATGAGAAGAAAGTTAGGGTGAACTACTTCCAATTTCCCTCCTGGGATGAAGAGTATAATAAATATGTATGTACTCAACCATGCACTTGCATACAAACACATAAATTTTGTCTTTTAAAACTGCATTACCTTTAACATGCCCACTTTGTGTGGATGTGCATGTGCGTTCCATCCTGTCTGACTCTTTGCGACCCCGTGGACTGTAGCCCGCCAGGCTCCTCTGTCCATGGGGTTTTCCAGGCAAAATTACTGGAGTGGGTTGCCATTTCCTTCTCTGGGGGATCTTCCTGACCCAGGGATTGAACTTGTGTCTCTTGAGTCTCCTGCCTTGGTAGGTGGGTTCTTTACCAACTGTCCACTTTAAACCTTCCTTAATGGGGTGGTTGTTTGTGCCTCCTCACATTTTAAGGGAATTTTCTAGAAGTTTTCCACTATCAGCTTGGCATTTGATTATGCAGCTTGAAGGGGTTTCAGTGTCTTTAAGTAATTTCTAATATTTCAAAAATCCTAAATTCTTGTATTTCATAAAAGATCTCACTGGTAACTCAAGGCTCCCAGTTTGAAGTTATCATACCTCTTAGGAGACCACAGTTGTAATGTTGATATTTTTATGGTCAACTAAAAAGCTCTATTGTTATACAAAGTCTTTAAAAATAATATTGAAGAAACTATAACAGGCATAAAATTAATATCGAGAAGATTCTGTCCTTTATGCTGTTTCATAGAGAGAGGGGTTTAGACACAAAGAACAATATAAATAAACACACCGGACGATAAACACTTCATGGTTAGGAGTGCAATGCTCTATGTTCTTTCTATGTCCCAACACTCCCCAGTGCAAAGATGTTCATGTATAACACTGTCATTAAGTCTTCACCAGCTATATGAAGTTATATTTCATCACAAAATCAATATTTTTGAAAAATAAATCTAAGATTGCATTAGTTTAGCAGGATTCAGAAAAGAAAGGTTTTTTCCTAGGCCCTTACTTGATTTTTACTCCTATAACTGAAAATATTTGATCCTCAGAGGCATAGTATGAGTCAAGAGTGAAATCAGAAGCACTATTACTGTAGTACCTCCAGCCAGTGTTAAGGGAAGTATAATGCAAGTTCAACGCAATATCTTATGGCTCTAAACACTTCTTGTCTAATATTTAAGTAAATAACATAGTTGTGCCTATCCAACTCAAAAATCCCTACTGTAGCACAAATGGACAAACATAAAAATAGTTACTGCTGCCATCAAGATTTTTGGAAGGAGATTTCACACTGCTTTTATGGAAGGGGATTTCTCCTGTCACCTGATGGCAACAGTAACTATTTACTGAACTGTGCAGTCTCAGGGAGTTCCTAACATACTGTACTGGTGTCTAATATCAGGGACTCCTCCACGTTCAGAAGAGGTGGACATTAATCAGATCCTCAAATATGGTTTTATCTACACAGTCTGGAAAGCAGCAACTAGAATACATTTTTTTTCTAGTTTTTGTTGCAATGTGTCAGTTTTTAAATTTATATTTTAAACAGACACAATGGAACATGATTTCATTTGGTTTACCCCACACTGATGCAATGTGTTTAATGCATAAAACTTGTATCAAAATGTCTTATTCATCTTAACACTTAGCTCTGTGTGTGTGTACATATGATCGAAATGTGTGTGAAATATATAAAATATTCAAACCATATTATCTAATACAGTTATATATATATATATACATGTATTGTAATCTCAATAGGTACTTATAATCTCAGAATCACAGAATAACTACACCATTTACTTAATTTTTAAAGCAGTGGTGAGAATAATTATATGTTATATGCATAGGTATATACTACATATAAATATGCCTCATCTTCATTTATGTATACATACATTTATATTTTAATTATTATGATTATAGAGTGCATAATTAAGATAGTGAGCACTGCTCAGAACTTAGGAAGTAAATAACGATCACAGAAACACAGCTAGGTAAAAAGTGCTCTATGACTCCTCATTACATAAATGTGTTTACCTTTCATTTATTACGAAGAGGATTTCTAAAAAGTAAGTTGATGTTTATTTTTTGTTTAATGATTACATATTTCACTGTTGAAAACTCTGATAAGCTGATATAAAAGTATTGGTACGGATTTAGGAACAAGAGTAATGAATGATATATAGAGAAGAAAAAAGAATCTTTAGGAGAAAAAAAATTTAAAAAGAAGACAGGACTTTCAGAAGCATTTAAAGAATGATTACCTACCAGTTCTACTCGTCCGAAACCTCCAACTCCAAGGGTGTCAATGATGTTGAAATCAGACAGCTTCAGGTTGGCGAAGAAAGCAGCTTCAGCTTCGTATCTGGAGTTTTTGATGCGAAAAAATGGAAATCTCTTAGAGGTGCACACACGAGTACCACGTACAACTGTACCGGAATGACATGACTGTGAAACAGGGTTTACCTGCTTAAATTCCATCTTGCTTTTAGAGTCTGCGTTTTCTCATACTCATAACTTTTTGTTTTTGGTCCCAGTTGTGCAGAATAACCTAGATTTGAGCTTGTTTTTTCAAAGTAGAAAAATACAAAGTACCCACTGCATGCCAGTCATGTGACTTATAAATCCAGTTATCAAATCAGAGTTACATCGCGGTGTTTTTCTACGCGTCTTCTTATGAGCACAGACTGTTTGTGGTGTTCTTTTTTGGTTTTGTTTTGGATTGTTTGGTTTTGCTTGGTTTAGTTTTTGCCGTTCAGGTTTTGGATGGCAGTTTCTCATTAGGTTCCCTTATCCACAGGCTGGCAGTGGCTCCTATTAATAATTATTAAAAGCGGCAAGATCATTGAGGTCTCTGGAGTGCAGTCACAGCCAGGTTTTATGAAAACAGATCCAAAAAGCTGAGGACTGATGTGGAAATATCTGGAATGGATGGTTTCGGAAGCATATTCACATTCCTAAAAAGTGTCTTCCCTTCGTTTGTGATTACCCACTGACTCTCAGCTAGTAATCCCAGTGTCTTTAGGCCTGCCAGTTTCTTATATGAGTGGTGTGAAGGAGCACAGACTAGCCTTCAAAAGTCTAACTCTTCGGACAGGCAAACTGGACACACGCAAGTGGCCAAAATAAGTGTCTCCTGATGAGACAAGTGAATATGAGCTGCTTAAAATATCTCCTTGTTAAAAGGCCCTACTATTTTTAGAAAGGGCAGGAAGGCATAAAGATGATCCTCCCACTCACTAAAGTCAGGTCAGGGAGTAATTCAGCTGTCTCAAAAATAAAGTATTTGAATAGCTATGTGTAATCCACGACCTTCAACCAGGCAGTACCTGATTCAGAAGTATGCTATAGATAGACATGACGAACGTGCCTGAAATAATGATACTAACACAGCTTGTTTATGTCGGATTTTGGAAAAAAATCATCCACAGGCATGTTTGGTGTTAAGCTGTGCTAACATGTTAGCTATTCCATTATAATCAAACACAAATTCAGACTCCCCACTTGGGAGAAATGCGAAATAGCTTTCTAGGTGAGCTTTCAACAGTTTCCAGTTTACGAGGACAGTTCTGGTTTTTCACGCATCAATTCTTGACAGACTCATGAGAAGGTAAAAATAACATTGCTTCTCCTTATTAGCTGATTATGGGAAATCAACTCCTTCCAGTACACCTCTATAAATAAGACTGCTAGTCAATATGAATGCTATTTGTAGACTTATCTCATTAACTACACAATCAAGAGATCCACATAATTCTTCAGGAGATGGTTTACTAGAATGGAACATAAGCAACAAATGTGCATTTCTAGCATTCCAACAGAGTCCCTGCTTTTGGAAAATTAAAGCTCCATCCCATTTAAAGGGTCAGTGGCACAGTTCACTCCAACAGGTGTCTAAAAGGGACATCTGTTGGGATCAGACCCAGTGACAGTTTGTATGTGTTCAAGCATTTCCTGGCAGTCAAATTCTTAATGACATTGTTTTTGAATAATATCCCATGTGCTTGCTGGATTTAGAAATTGCAGATACTAAGGGAGTAAACTGTTTCAGACTACTCTGACACCATTTTATATATTTTCAATATGGTGTTATTACTTAACAGCTCTTGAGATGTCCCCCACCCACCCACTCACATCCTTATGTTTGAGCTCTGTAAAATTGGTCTGGAAATATCCAAACAAGTCATCTTCAGCCATTTGCTGCACATCAGAACTTCCTGAGCATCTTTTAGAAACCACTTAATAGGGGTCCCACCACAGGTCAAGTGAATCAGCAATGTCTGGAAGAAGTATCACATTATCTATACACTTTTATAGCTCCCTGGCTGACTCTGGGTGATTCTGATGAACAGTTAAGGTTTGAGAACAATAGTGCTAACCCCTCTGAAAGTCTCAGGAGGTTCCAGAAGCCAGAGAATTCTGGGTTGGATTAAATTGATCCAAGAAAATCAGTAGCTTTCCAATGAGTCTGGAGTGTGATGCATTCATGGAAAGGGTACTGGGGACTCATCACTTGGTCTTGACTGCTACCCCTGTTTTCCTAGAACCATAGAATGAACAATAGCTTTGTAATGGCTAACACAGTTTAAAAAAAAATACGTTGATAAAGAAAGACATATACAGAATGTAAAACTTTACTAATTACTTTGCTATTATTTCTAGGTGAATTTTTAAAATACTTCCTTTAATTGGGTGATTTTTTTTGTAGTGGTTGGTGAAATACCTTTTGAAGCAGCACTTTGGTAATTGTGCACTTAATCCTTCAATCTGTTCCTACTGGCCTCAGGTCATGATTTTTGGGGAAGACAAAGAATATAAGAACAGTGTCAGNGACTGCTACCCCTGTTTTCCTAGAACCATAGAATGAACAATAGCTTTGTAATGGCTAACACAGTTTAAAAAAAAATACGTTGATAAAGAAAGACATATACAGAATGTAAAACTTTACTAATTACTTTGCTATTATTTCTAGGTGAATTTTTAAAATACTTCCTTTAATTGGGTGATTTTTTTTGTAGTGGTTGGTGAAATACCTTTTGAAGCAGCACTTTGGTAATTGTGCACTTAATCCTTCAATCTGTTCCTACTGGCCTCAGGTCATGATTTTTGGGGAAGACAAAGAATATAAGAACAGTGTCAGAGCACTTTCTTTTCCAAGCAAGGAAATGTTGTTGCTTAGTATTTCATGTCTTTTTTTTTTTTTTTTTCTTCTTTAAGGTTACTCTTTAGGAAGTCTCTTCATCATGGAAACTCTGCACACCTTTCCTTTTTGAATAAATAGCTATGTTTTTTTAACATGAAAATCACCATCTGAAGAGACCTTTGTAAAAAAGCCAAACTAGAGACGATTTAGCTTCTTTAGGTGTCTAACCACTCCAGCTCATAACGTGAAGGGATATTTTCATTCTTTCTCGTTACTTAGAAATTATTTGAAAATAATTTGAATACATCAGTTATGTTTTACAGCCCTTACAGTTGATGATTTTGAATGACAAAGGAGACAAAATAAGTTGGCTAGGTAAGTGGCTCTTGTCTTATAAAACATCTTTTGTCTACAGGACGTAAATGTGGATCACGAGTTCGTAGCTTGCTTACTACTGCAGCCTACCAGGTGCAAGGAATTAGGCCCAGATTCACTCAAATCTAAAATATATCTGTGCAAAAGTGTTTATGAGAGGGACGGTTCTAATACTTTGGCCACCTGATGCAAAAAGTCAGCTCATTGGAAAAGACCCTGATGCTCAGAAAGATTGAGGGCAGGAGGAGAAGGGGACAACAGAGGATGAGATGGTTGATGGCATCATTGACTCAATGGACATGAGTTTGAGCAAATTCCGGGAGGTAGTGAAGGACAGGGCAGCCTAGTGTGCTGCAGTCTATGAGGGTAGTAAAGAGTCAGGCACGACTGAGCAACTCAACAACAGGGCGTACAGTTCCTGATGTTTGACTGCTTAAAATCTGGCAAGAAGTATGAAGTATATTTTCTAGTGTTCCTTAACTTAGAGGTACATATTTTAAAAAATAATACTATTCTTTACAGCTGACACTTGAACAGTGCAAAGGTTAGGGGTGCTGACCCTCCAACAATCAGAAACTCATGTATAATTAACAGTGGGCCTTCCATAGCCACAGTTTTCCCGTATCTGCAGCTCCACATCTGCCGGTTCAACCAAGTGCATCATGTAGTATTTACTACTGAAAAAAATCTGCAGATCAGAGGATCCTCACAGTTCACACTCATATTGTTTAAGGGTCAACTGTATTGAATGAACAAATGAATACAAGTATATTCATTAACTTTTTAAACACAGGGTAAGAGCAATGGATTCTCTTCCTTAAAAGTGCAAATACTGACATACTCTGTGACTTCAAGGAGCTTACAAACCCTCAAAATAGGTTAACAACATGAAAATAACTACAAAAGAATAAGTGTGGGGGGTGAAATAGATAATATATCATTTCTTAAACATTGGAGAAGGAAACGGCAACCCACTCGTGTTCTTGCCTGGAGAATCCCAGGGACGGGGGAGCCTGGTGGGCTGCCATCTATGGGGTTGCACAGAGTCGGACACGACTGCAGCAGCAGCAGCAGCAGCATTTCTTAATATGATTCACCTGGTGCTTTGATGATCAGAATCCACAATCTCTAATCTGTACAGGGTACTCTAACTAGTGACATGTGGAAATTGTAAAAACTGCTAGAAAGAAATGAAGTTGCCTACATTTTCACCTTCTCTCTTCATTTCTCCTTATACACCAAAGGAAGTTCTAAAAGCAATGAGCAAGTAAATAAAGCTGCAGCTGTAAAGATGATGAGACCAAGACACACACGCAAAATCTAGAAACAAAAATAATACTAGAATAATCTTAACCTATGTTTCTCTATCCAAAACCACATCTCTTCCAGTATCACCAACTTATACAAATCAAGAGTAAGATTCAGATGTCCTTTATTATTATTCACAATTTTTTTTTTTTTTTTTTGCTGTTGCCATAGGTCAATGAATCAACTTTGTCATCATTTCAAAGTAACAGAATTGGGTTCTAGTTTTTATGACTGACCACTATTACTAAGAAGCAAATGTCTCTTCTTAATACCGAAAACAAAGTACAACCCAGGATAAAAATGTATGAAACTTAATATTTATCTTCATGTTGATAGTGCAGTAGCAAAAACGGCTCAGTGTTAATTTACAAAGCAAACAATAGTAGGTGCATTTTGAAAGTAAGGTCCAAGAATCCAAAGGGACATCCAGATGGAATACAAAAGCCAGTAACTAAAAGACAATGAAACAAAAGGCTAGTGTGGCCCTATTTACTCTAGCAAAATCTATAATTTAAATCTGTTTCAGAAGTCTACTCTTAAGTGTCTCCAAGTAAAATCAAACAGAATCCTAGTATATTTTAACCCACATGCAGATCAGTCACCACTGCTTGCCTGTGCTATCTCCCCTTGGGTATATTTTTATTTCCTGTTGAGTTTAGTTTTATCATACTTTGGGGGAATCTATAAAATGTTTCAGTAAATACACATGAACTCTCATCTATGACTAAGTTCTTTACTCTATAACTTTATAGGTAAGATGAAATTCAAGGAGATAATGTTGATGCTAGACTTCAAAATAATGCAAGAGCACATCCTAGCCTACAAACAGAAGCTCATGACTTGTGATTTTGGCTCTGCTGGTGACTTAGTACTTCCAAGTAATGAATTCTTCAACATTTAGGCCTTTGTAAAAGTATCAACATACACTTAAGTAAGGAGAAGTTGTATAGATACAGTCAGAATCCTAGCTTACTTAAATGTTCAGATGAATGCCTAGGAATCCTTTCACTTTTTATGTGATCAAAGAACATTAATAACTATAAATAAATATTTATAGAAATAGTTAAAGGAGGTAAGAAATCTTGAACAGTTAGCCTTAAGCACAAAATATATACCTGGTCTAGGACACACGCAAGCTATAATGCTGGCCATCTACTGAATAAACACTTACTTTGGTACATGGGATTTTAGGTAGGACTAATTCCTGATTTAATAAAACTTGGTGCATTAATTTTTAATCTTGAAGAGTAAATACAAATTCAGCCAGACATTAACTATATATACAGAGAAAACAGAACCAAAAACTGGACCAATAATACTTATTTAACACAGATGTGATTTGAGTTTAAACTACTAATACTATCACCTCATTATGCTATATTAACATTTTGTGAATATGAACATAGTTATTACATGTCCTAGTCCCTGATTCTAAAACGTTCGGAATTAAATAAGCTTAGTCACTAAAAGAAAAATGGATAGTCCTTAAATCTATAAGCAAGTCATCAGTCATCTCTGATTAATATAATTGTTTTATTTGACAGTCTCATTGTTAAACTAACTTTGCAAGCAGAATCTTCTGACTTCATTAGAAAACTGTGAACTATTTTATTTTTTAAGGTTTAATAGGGAGTTATTGCCTGTTGAAATAATGTTTTTCAAATAACATTTTTATGAAAATCTATTATTGCTATAAGTTTTGGGGGAAAAGAAACTCTTTAAGCATTAGAAACCCTATTCATATACTTCCAAACAAAAAGAAATGATCTTTAATTTGTCTGGCTGTAAAGCATACAAGTATAGTCACTGTCTTTTAGGAGTAGTGGCAAAAACTTAAAGAAATAAAAAGTTTGAAAGTAACTTAATGAATATAAAGCATTTCATTATGTCCATTTTCTCCAGAAAGTATAATCTCTTCTTCAGGGTATTTGAGATAGCATTAGTTTGCTTTCTGTACTTTCAAAATTGTGTTTTTTCAGAAAAAAAAATTGTTTTTAAGTACTCTAGCCATGAAATAGTTCTCCTTATTTTTCAAATGCATTCCCTTGAGAAGACACAGCCAATAGGAATAGACAGGAAAATCACATTACTCATCTCTGCTGCCTAATAGGAATGACAGTAACGCAATTTTTTTTTTTTTAATTTAAGAAGCACTTTCTTCTAAGGACTCTAAAATGTCTCTCATTTAATTTATCCTTCCTGATTCTCTGTGAAGATGGGATAACAAATATTTTTACTTCTATTTTGCAACTGGGTAGACCAGCTGCTGATAAGTGATTGATTTCAGTAATTAACCACTAGAAGAATTGGAACTAAAAACTTTGAGCATGTTTCACATTGTAGCATAGTTACACTTATTCTCTAAAATTTAATTTCATCTTAAACAAGATAGAGAATCAGACAACTTTAAAGATGCTTTTATGGCACCCCACTCCAGTACTCTTGCCTGGAAAATCCAATGGACGGAGGAGTCTGGTGGGCTGCAGTCCATGGGGTCACTAGGAGTCGGACACGACTGAGCGACTTCACTTTCACTTTTCACTTTCATGCATTGGAGAAGGAAATGGCAACCCACTCCAGTGTTCTTGCCTGGAGAATCCCGGGGACGGGGGAGCCTGGTGGGCTGCCGTCTATGGGGTCGCACAGAGTCAGACACGACCAAAGTGACTTAGCAGCAGCAGTAAGATACTATCGTGGTTCAAAATCTAGATCAACACCACTGGGAGGTCCTCTCATCCAACCTTCATATTTTAGAAAAATGAAAGAACTAAGTCCAGAGATAGTAAGTGACTTAGCCAAAGTCACAAAGGTACAGGCATAAGTGACTGGCATTTTGACTTACTATCTGTAATCCTTTTTACTACCTGATTCTATCATCACAGTTGTTTATTTTTTTTTTTTTAATTCTGGTATTTGTAAAATAAAGGCAAACATATGTTATAAAATATATTTGAATAATATACTATTTTGTTACACATTTACATCAAGAATGTGACTCCTGTCTGAGCACTGATGCCTTCTTGTCTTTGATGTGGCCTATGGGTGCGTGGGTTCTGATTAAATAAAAGGACTCAGAATGAAAGTACACTGCTGCTCAAGAGAGAAGTGTTAAAAATCCAAACATTAGAGCTGCATTTGTGAAAATGAGGAATAAGCCACCCAGCGTTAGCTTGAAATATATTGACCATCATGCATTTTTAGTTATTCTGTTTTTAAAGAGAGTCTGTATAGTAATTTGAAAGGAATTTTAATTTTTCTGAAATAAGGGCCAAAGTAAATATATATTGTCATGAAAAAAACTAGCAAGAAAGGAATTAAAGATTTTCTTCTTCTTGGTGTTTGTTACTTAAACAGAGTCACTAGCCCATAATAAAGTTATTTATTTAGTTATTCAGCAATTATTATTTGTTATTTAGAGAATGCAGAAACTTGCACGTATGTATTCAAAGAAGAAAAGCATGCAGTCTCCAACTTTATGCCAGAATAGTATTTCTTTCATGTAAGTGGACAGCCATCAGAGACTAGTGACCTGAGGAGGTTTTCTCTCATCTCCGTGCATATTAACATCTCTCCTTCTCCCTTTCCTATGTCTCAGAATCTCATTCTGAGGCTTTTGCTTATGACTATGGACTAGGGCTTCTCTAGTCCATACTCAGAGGGTAAAGCATCTGCCCACAGTGTGGGAGACCTAGGTTCAATCCCTGGGTGGGAAAGATCCCCTGGAGAAGGAAATGGCAACCCACTCCAATATTCTGGCCTGGAAAACCCCATGGACAGAGAGGCCTGGTAGGCTGCAGTCTATGGGGTTGCAAAGAGTCGGACACGACTGAGTGACTTCACTTTCACTTTTCACTTTTATGGACTAGGATGGTCCAGACTGGCACAGCAAAGGCCAGGAAGTTGAAGTTCAAGGGAAAGGAGGTAGGTAAAAATGATTCTTTCTGCCTTCACTGCTCCAACTCCTCTGCCTGTGGAAAGCATCTCTGTCCTCACTTATTGCCTCTTATGCTCCGGAGTAAATATTCACTACAGCAGAACTTGCCTCCAATTTCCATGAGGACAGTGTTTGCCATAGATAACATTTCTAGAGAACGGATGGGTAAAGACAGCCCAAGTTTTCTCCTCAAATATGAAGATATCTTTTCTACCCCCATATTAAGAGTTCTTTCCCTATTCTTATCCATTATTTTTATATAGAGTTTAAATACTGAAATAAATAAGAGAAATTTTAAGCTTAGTTAAATGTTATAATTAGGCATAATTATAATCTTTATCAAGGGATCAGTCAGAAGACTGAACTAGGAACAGAAGGATTAGATAAGACTTAAATGAACACTGCTGGTGCTAAGTCGCTTCAGTCATGTCCGACTCTGTGCGACCCCAGAGATGGCAGCCCACCAGGCTCCCTCATCCCTGGGATTTTCCAGGGGGTTGCCATTGGAAAATGGAGTGGATTGGCATTTCCTTCTCCAAATGAACACTAGGGGTCAGCTTTTACTTCTAAATTCAGGGCCTTTGCTATGTACGTCAATTTTCTTGGCTCCCCTTTATTTCGGAAGGATTCTACATGAACTTCAGAGCAAGGAGCTTGGGGATGTGGCCATGGTCACAGCAAGCCAAAGAAAGAGAAGGCAGTAAGATCCAGTGTGTGGCAAGAGAAAATAGGGCTAAAAGCCACTCTCCCTGACCTCTAGGAATACAGGAAAAGAAGTGATCAGGAGTTGGCCCAGGACCAAGCCTGAGCAACACATTCTCATTTCTGTAAAATGAAGGGTTTGTACTAGACAGGCCTGCAAAGTTCACTTGCAGCCTGATCATTCTGGGAAATACACACTTGACACACAGTCTTGGTTCCCACAGCTGCTCTTCTGCCTCTTTTGTGCACCAATCCTGCACTCTAATCCCTGACTCTCATTTCAAGAAACATTCCAGAAGTTTTTGTTTAAGGGAGTCTTGCTCCCAGCAACAAGTAGGCAGAAGACCCCTGACTTGCCAGTTGGTCAAGGTATGTCTTGATGTTCAAAATAGAATTGTTAGTACATTTTCCCATAACACTGTAATATACCAGAGATGCCCCGTCATCCAGGATTCACATCAGAATTATGCGTTGAGTTAAAAACAGACCTTGATACAATGGTAGGATTTTGGACCAGGCATTAGTAAAGTAAGGTTAATAGATATGTCTATACAGCTCTTAATATCAAGGCTAACGATCATATGTAAATTAAGATTACTAATGTTAAATTTCATACATATGTGACAGACATCTATTACAAAGGGTACAAGTATCACAGGGAAATGTATCCATAGTTCTAAGCAGTTATTCTCAAGTGGTCTTGGAGAATACCATCCAATCTTGACACAGGGAAAGCCTGTATGTCTTTTTCTTAGTAGAGAGAATATTAAGTGGAAAAGAAGAAAATTGAGCAAAAATTTTGCCATGTCACATAGTTCAGTAACAGTGATTATGCATTTAGCAAACGAAGGCTCAGGGAATACCACCTATTTGTTATCAAGTCATTGCCATCTAAATGCAAAATCTGGCATCGTTCTGTGCTGCAGCCAATACAACTGAATAATTAAGCAAACTATAGGGTTTGAGGCTTGAAAAAAAAGATTTCCATATTTTGTTCAGATTTTCTTGGGTTTTACCTAATGACCTTTTTCTGTTCCAGGAGCCCATCCATACTATGTTTAATTATTATATCTCCTTAGATTTTCTTTGGCTATGCTATTTCCCAGTATTGCCTTGTTCATGATGACCTTGACAGTTTTAAGCAGTACCAGTCATGATTTCACTCAAGTTCTAAGTTTTAGGGGATGAAGACCATAGAGGTCAAGTGCCATTTTCATCACATCATGTCAAGGATATATGCTATCTATATGATTTATCACTAATGACTCAGACCTTGATCATCTGGCTAAGATAATAACTGTGTAGCTTTTAACAGAGTACATACTTACAGAAAACAACAAATACAAAAGGATTGTATTACAATGTGGTCTTCTCCATAATTTTTACCTTATAAATACGTCCCCCTCAAAACGAATTAACTTTACAAAGGTATTCTACATTTACACACTGCTGAGGCTTCTGCTCAATAATTCAAAAGTATCATCATAAAATATACTGGTTAAGATTAGCACAGATGGCTACAATACTGAAAACTAGTATCTTTCCATACATTTTTACACAAATGATTGGAGTGGAGAGATAATGGTGGAGCAGCTCGTTATCCTCAAATCACTGCTTCTTTTTTATGCGGGTATAGAGTCACTACAGTAACTGTTTCTCTGAGTATATGCCGCAGTTGTCATGGAAGTCCAGAATTAATCAAATTTCACTTTAGCTGGACTGTGAAGAAGGCTGAGTGCCAAAGAATTGATGCTTTTGAACTGTGGTGTTGGAGAAGACTCTTGAGAGTCCCTTGGACTGCAAGGAGATCCATCCAGTCCATTCTGAAGGAGATCAGCCCTGGGATTTCTTTGAAAGGAATGATGCTAAAGCTGAAACTCCAGTACTTTGGCCACCTCATGCGAAGAGCTGA
>SJYV01001188.1:0-12097 GCA_006410875.1 Neotragus pygmaeus | reverse complement strand
TGACACCACCCTTATGGCAGAAAGTGAAGAGGAACTAAAAAGCCTCTTGATGAAAGTGAAAGAGGAAGTTGGCTTAAAGCTCAACATTCAGGAAACTAAGATCATGGCATCTGGTCCCATCACTCTATGAGAATGGGCTTAGGAAAGGGTTTAGAAAAATCCTCATCTCCTACGCATCTTACGGGCAGCTGCACTCCCGAGTCCCGTCCTTCCCTTCTCAAGGTTTTACAGGGACTCTGAACACATCTTAGAACCTCTGCTCGGTGAGGTTTTGCCGGGAAAGGCCGAGCAGGGGAGAGGAGGGCTGGGCTCTGCCCACGCCTGAGGCTGGAGGACCTGGCCGGCCGGCCATCCCCAGAGGGCTCTCAGTTCACAGATGAAGAAAATGATACTAATTTGAGGGCTGTGTTACGCCCTGTGTTCCATATACAAACCAGCCTTAATGGGATTTTTTGAAAATTTCCCACAGGGAAAACAGGCCATGTGAAAGTGTCAGGCATTCACCTGTTGCTTCCTCCCGGGGAGAGGGAAACTGACAGGCCTGCTAGTGGCTGCCAGCTGCCCCTTGCTGGTTGGTAGCACTGACGCTTCTCCCACACAGCGGGCGTCCTCAGACCTGCGGCCCCGGGAGGGGTGCTGTCCGCGGAGCCGAGGGCCGGTGGCTGAGGGAGCACCGTCTGTTTCTTTGCATCGCCCTGACCTGGTGTCCACGGCGCAGCCTTCGTCAGAGGCGCCCGGCTGCGGCCCCCGTGGTGAGAAGCACGATGTCAACCGTTCTGCGAAGTCACTCTCCCCACCCCCCGTCCTCCGACCGACTCGGAATACACGTCCTGGAAAACAGCCGAGACTGGAGGGCTTTTTAAACCCATAAAGCCTTCCTTTCTCAGCTCCCGAGGGAAGGGTGTGTGATATTGGGGGCTAATTGTGCTCAACGGGATCAGCATCGCTCATACGGCTTCCCTTCCTTGCCCATTTCTGAGGGAGAGTCTAGAAATAAGGTTCTAGAAATGAGACAGAGTCAAGATGATGGGCAGATGGACAGAAGGGGCGCAGGGAAGAGGCGGGACGCTTCACACCTGCAGTGTGGGGGTCTGGCCTCTCCAGCTGTGACCTCTCTCGAGCTCTTTGGAGGGGACTGTGTCACTAGCTCAGCCCATGTCCTGGAAGAAAGCAGACACGCAGGGTCCAGAAAGTGAGCTTCCCTGGGGGCTCGGATGGGAAAGAATCCACCTGCCAATGCAGGAGACGCAGGATCGATCCTTGGATCATGAGGATCCCCCCGAGCTGGGAATGGCTACCCACTCCCACATTCTTGCCTGGAGAAGTCCTCGGACAGAGGAGCCTGGCGACAGTCCAGAGGTTGCAAGGCCGAGTGACCAACAGCTCCGCTTCACTTTTTGGAAGCTGGAGGCAGACGGCCTGTGCTGGCAGCGCCAGGCCAATCCACGCATAAGTCACCCAAACGGAGGCAACAGGCGCCTTAGGGACAAACCTTGGCCTGTCCCCCGCTTCTCCAGCCAATCTGCCGTCCTGATCTCCGTGGGTCCCCCCACCCCCCTCCCCGCCTCGGGGACATCAGCGACGCTGGCGTGAGTCAGATAATGACATGAGGCTTCTGGCGACAGGTGGACGGAGCCCTACTGAAGAAAAAGACGGGCCTCGGAGCCAGCCCAGGAGCCGGGAGAGGACCAGACACGAGGACCAGACGCGCACAGGCGGAAGCCAGCCCACACCGGGCAGGCCGACAGGCGGGGAGGGCGCGGGCTGCCCCAGGCCAGCCCCTGCCCCATCGGGCCCTGAGATGAGGCGGCGCCCAGACGGCTGCCTCTGATCTCGGGCTCCTCACATGTTTCATCAGGAAGAGGCCGAGGGGAGCACGGTATAATGCATTTCATGCCACTTTTCCAGAGGCGGTGGTTTATAAATGTTCTGTGTTAATCAGAATGAGAAATGAGGGAACTTAATTCAAAAAATGTTTTATCTCATAAGCTGTCCAGGCCCATGTCCCCGTCTCACTAGAGCCCCCAGCCAGCTGCAGGGAGGCTGGAATTCCTGCTGCTGGTCTGAGGCTGACTGTGGTCCTCCCTTCAAAGCCGCTGGTTACTTCCTCGGCCCTGAGAGACCCTTCACAACCCCACAACCCCCGCCCCGCCCCTGCCTAAAGGACCGGCCACTTGGCTCTTCTCCAGATGGATCTCCGGAACACAGACACTCGTTGGTGGTGTTCACTCGCTAAGTCACGTCCGACTCTGTGACCCATGGACTGCAGCACGCCAGGCTTCCCTGTCCCTCGCTATCTCCCGGAGCTTGCTCAAATTCGTGTCCATTGAGTCAGTGATGCCGTCCCCCCAGCTCATCCTCTGCTGTCCCCTTCTCCTGCCTTCAGTCTTCGCCAGCATCAGGGTTTTACCACAGTTGCAGCTAATTAGTTAATTAACTGTGACGGTGGCTCAGGGCAAACGTGCCTTTACCGGGCAGCCCCCAGCCCGTGGTCTCCATCACGTGGGGACAGGCTCCGGTGGCCGCCGACGGCGGCGCTGGGCGCACGGCGGCTCCCGGCCCGGCCTGGGTGTCAGTCAGGGAGGCGGACGGAGGCGGCCGCTGTGCCTCATTCCCAGGCGGCGCTCTACTTGAGCACGGGCTGTGTGAAAATCACATGCAAGGCTGTTGTTCTAAAGCAGGATGTTCATACCCTGGAAACGGCTCCACTCGAGGCTCACCTCCCAGATCAGACCCCCTGACCCCAGTGCCCTGCAGACCACAATCCCATGATTGCAGACACCAGACAAGGCCAGTTACCAGCTGAACACTAGCTGCTTCTCGCCTGGTCGCAGAACCCCTGTTTTATCTGGGCACACTGAGGTCCGTACTGAAGGAAGCACTTCTCCAGCGTTAAAGTGTGGTCACGAGGTGAACGGGGCACAGGCGAGGGGCTCCGTGGGCCTCCTGAGAAGCTGCTTAAAGAGAGGTGTCCTTCTTGCCCTTTGGGTGGCACGGAACACCAACCCAAGGGCTGGAGCTTCAGCAGCCATTCTTGGGCCGAGGGGCCTATGCATGGCAGCCATGGGCTTGGACGGTGTAGCAGAGAGACCTTGTTCCTGAAATCCTTGTGCTGTAGAAATGCTCCATAAACCCTGCCTACTCCCTCTGTATTCTGTTCACGTGGAAAGGAAACAAACGCTCTTATTTAATCTGCTGTTATTTGAGATTTTCTATTGTATACAGCTGCATGCAATTCTTCATGGTACGCCCATGAACAACAACATCTTTATGCAGAGACGGGACATCTGCTGTACGTCTACCCCTAAAGCCTCTCTGGCAATAATGACAAAAGGAACTTGCACATACCTCCAAAAGAGCCCGAAAAGAAAAGGGACAAGAGGAGGGAGGGCATCCAGGGCACCTCCTATTCGACAGCCATGGTGCCTCTCGGCCACTGCAACGACAGCTCAGTTGGTAAAGGAGACCCCAGGTCGACTCCTGGGCTGGGAAGACCAGCTGGGGAAGGGATAGGTTATCCAGTCCAGTGTTCTTGGACTTCCCTGGTGGCTCAGCTGGTAATGAATCCCTGGGTTGGGAAGATCCCCTTGAGGATGGCATGACAGCCCACTCCAGTATTCTGGATGCAAAGAGTCAGACACAACTGAGCGAGTTTCACAACGCTGCACAAGGTAACTATGAATCACTGCTTCCTTTTTACAGACGAGGAAACGGAGGTTCACGTAGCTTAAGACTGTGCCAAAACAGCCGTTAACTAGCCGAGTAAGAGCCGGTATGTGGCATGAGACGGACACAGACACGGTAACAAGCAAGACGTGGTAGCATTTTAAGATCCTGCCAACAAGTTTAGTAAGTTGCAATTATGAGAAGTTGGAATAAAAAGAAGGTGCTGTTAAGGAATCTGCCTGCAATGCAGGCGACCTGGATTCAATCCCTGGGTTGGGAAGATCCCCTGGAGAAGGAAAAGGCTACCCTTTCCAGTATTCTGGCCTGGAGAATTCCACGAACTGTATAGTCCATGGGGTCACAAAGAGTAGGACACAACTGAGCGAGTTTCACTTCACGCTGAACTAAATGAGATAACACAGGTGAAGGTGCCTACAAAGCAGTAAATACTCCTAAGACACCAGTTCCTATCTGGATTTCTTAAAAGCTCTTCTTGAAATGCACAAATACATACCACCACCGTAACCCCAATTTCTAAGATATATCTTCAGTTCAGTTCAGTTCAGTTGCTCAGTCGTGTCCGACTCTTTGCGACCCCATGAATCACAGCACGCCAGGCCTCCCTGTCCATCACCATCTCTCGGAGTTCACCCAAACCCACGTCCATCGAGTCGGTGATGCCATCCAGCCGTCTCATCCTCGGTCGTCTCCTTTTCTTCCTGCCCCCAATCCCTCCCAGCATCAGAGTCTTTTCCAATGAGTCAACTCTTCGCATGAGGTGGCCAAAGTACTGGAGTTTCAGCTTTAGCATCAGTCCTTCCAAAGAACACCCAGGACTGATCTCCTTTAGAATGGACTGGTTGGATCTCCTTACAGTCCAAGGGACTCTCAAGAGTCTTCTCCAACACCACAGTTCAAAAGCATCAATTCTTCNTGGACACGACTGAAGAGATGCAGCAGCAGCAGCACTGATATCAATGCCTCAGATGTCTCCCAGCAAAGTCCTGCAAATTCCCGTACAGAAGCATATTTTTTTGAGCACGAAGGCACCAAAACACAAGTCGATTTCAGTGAGACTCACTGAGCTGGTCCTCACGGCCAGAAACCACAACGAACAAGAGACAGAGAGAGAACGGCGCGCATCCCAGGCCCCGCCGCCAAGCGCTAGCGGCGGTCGTCTGCAGCCGGCAAAATGTAGGCATTTTACTTTCTTCCTTTTTTTCAATATGTCAGATTTTTGTATTATTTTGTTTTTACTGATTTTTAAAATCTCATCAATAGATAAGACAGAAAATCTATTTCCGCGTTTGGGGAAAAATAAGATGTGTCTGTATGAAAATCCACACACACAAAAGTGGGGATGCAATTCACACGCGTTTGATAGCCTCCCGGGAGCTATTTACCAAAGCATCCGGTTCCCTGCATGAGGAACTCACACGTTTCCCTGAGACTCAGTGGAGTCCTTACTTCACCCCTGGGGTCCAGCGGCCCCCAGAAGCCCCAGCCGGTGCCTCCAGAGCTGTCTACTGCGCCCTCGATCCGGCCCTGATGTGCGGGTTGGAGTTCACCCCCAGCTCCCTCCCTTTTCCCACTTCACACAAAGCCCCAGGTTAGGACAACAGGCCGTGACATTCCGGAACCCAAAGAAGAGAAGCCTGGGACCCCACACACAGGTGTGACGCATTGTGTAGAGAAACGCACGGTGAGACTCCAGCGTCCACACCAGAACAGCCTCGGTGCTCGAGATGCTAAAAGGGAATGAGGGGAGCGTACGAGGCCTGAGGAAAAAGTGCTGAAAGAGCGTTTGCTTATGATCCGACGCAGGAGAAAATGAAAAGGCAGCGAGAGAAACTGACACGACACTTCCCAAGAAGTTCTCTGATGAGCGCAGATATAAAAAGACCACGCTAAAAAAATAAAGATGAGAATGAATGGAAGGAGGGGACTCTGACGTGGAATGAATCCATGTGCAGCACAAACCAAGTCTGCAAACCATGAGGCCCTCAGCTGACCCAAGCAAGGACAGCCGAAGTCTGCAAAGACAGCCGAGTCTGGGGCCAGAATAGGAAGAGGTTGGTACATATGGAAATTATGTGTGTCTTCCTCATAATAAAAGGGATGGTGTATTGTTTGCATAAATCTGGAAAACAAACCTGTGAAGTAAAAGCTGTTGAGTCCTGTCCGACTCTTTGTGACCCCATGGATACAGTCCATGGAATTCTCCAGGCCAGAACACTGGACTGAGTAGCCTTTCCCTTCTCCAGGGACTCGTCCCAACCCAGAGATCGAATCCAGGTCTCCCACTGCAGCCAGATTCTTTACCAGCTGAGTCACCAAGGAAGCCCAACAAATATTTAAAAATCCCGTAGCATCTCAGCTGCCCCGGGGCTCACTGGTTAAGACTGCGCTCACAACGCAGGAGGCACAGGTTTGGTCCCAGGAAAGAAATCCCGGGGCTCGTCTCCTCCAGAATGGACCCNAGCTGAGTCACCAAGGAAGCCCAACAAATATTTAAAAATCCCGTAGCATCTCAGCTGCCCCGGGGCTCACTGGTTAAGACTGCGCTCACAACGCAGGAGGCACAGGTTTGGTCCCAGGAAAGAAATCCCGGGGCTCGTCTCCTCCAGAATGGACCCGTCGGATCTCCCTGCAGTCCAAGGGACTCTCAAGAGTCTTCTCCAACACCACAGTTCAAAAGCATCAATTCTTTGGTGCTCAGCCTTCTTCACAGTCCAACTCTCGCATACATACGTGACCAGAAGAAAAGCCATAGCCTTGACTAGAGGGAACTTTGTTGTCAAAGTAATGTCTCTGCTTTTCAACATGCTATCTAGGTTGGTCATAACTTTTCTTCCAAGGAGTAAGCGTCTTTTAATTTCATAGCTGCAGTCACCATCTGCAGTGATTTTGGAGCCCAAAAAAATAAAGTCTGAGACTGTTTCCACTGCTTCCCCATCTATTTGTCATGAAGTGATGGACCAGATGCCATGATCTTCGTTTTCTGAATGTTGAACTTAGAGGCTTTTTCGTTCCTCTTCACTTTCTGCCATAAGGGTGGTGTCATCTGCATATCTGAGGTTATTGATATTTCTCCCGGCAATCTTGACTCCAGCTTGTGCTTCTTCCAGCCCAGCATTTCTCATGATATACTCTGCATAGAAGTTAAATAAGCAGGGTGACAATACACAGCCTTTTCCTATTTGGAACCAGTCTGTTGTTCCATGTCCATTTCTAACTGTTGTTTCCTGCCCTTATTGCTATTTATTCTAAATTTAAATCTTTAAAGTGAGTACTGCCTGCCCTGGTAGCTCAGCTGGTGAAGAATCCACCTGCAGTGTAGAAGACCCTGGTTCGATTCCTGGGTTGGGAAGATCCTCTAGAAAAGGGATAGGATACCCACTCCAGTATGCTTGGGCTTCCCTAGTGGTAAAGAATTTGCCAGCAGTGTAGGAGGCCTGGGTTTGATCCCTGGGTTGGGAAGACCCCCTGGAGGAGGGCAAGGCGCCGATCATCTTATCTGGAGGATCCCATGGGCAGTGGCTGAGCGCAGCACAGAGTGAGTGGGGACGCCCAGCAGCGCTGACGGAGATGGGCCTCTCAAGCAGACTGTGGGTCTCAAGAAACATTCCTGCGTAGCTCATTGTACAACCATCACAAACACCTCAAGGCCGTTTATAGACAATTCCCCGGTCTCCCAGGTCAAAATAAGTCCCACTGACTATTAACTTGTCTAGGCGTTTGTGTCCTCCTTCTGTTTCTACACGTCCTCATGTAAGTTTCTTCAGCACAGAATCCCCTCAGTCATACATTTGCACTGCTCCAAAGCCCTAGAAACAAGGGGCCTTGCACCCCACACAGAAAAACACACTCTTCTATCCTCAGGTCATTTTATGAAAAGATGATAATTTAGAAAGACTTTCCAGAAGAAAACTATAGAATGTTCTCCTCTATTCAATACTTTCAATAAATTGGATGAAGAGTAGAAAAATTCCAAAAATAGTAAGTTGTCGTACAGCGGAGAGAATGTGGACAGAGTTGATAGCAGATAAAACAGCCCATCAGCTGGAAAGCACGGGAAAAATCTCAGAAGATACCTATAAATCTCAGTGTGTAGGTTGATTAAGTAGGGGACAGAGCCGTTCTAGCTTGAAGAAATTCTAGATGCTTCCACAAACCACAAGCTTAGCCTGATTCAATAGTGACCCGGCTGAAATACCATTGAATTAGACTGTGTTCAACAACACAGACAACTTCACCCTTGGAATTGCTTTGTCTGATCAGACCAAGGTCTGGCTGTCTGCAAAGAACACATTGAAAACTCAGACCCTCTGAAAGATTAAAAAAAAAAAAAAAAACTCTGAAAGTTATATAATAGGACAATAATTCAATGAACTGTGGATGTTTACCCTGCAGAGGAGAGAGACATTAGGAAACTGTCTCCCAACATTTCAACAGCCATTGTGTGGAAGAAATTTTAAATTGGTTTTCAGCTGTCCCTGAGGGCAGAACTTTGCAATGAACAGCACTTATAGAGAAGAAGGCTTCTATGTTTCAAATAAAAGATTTTTCAGCGGTTGGATGGGTTTATTCGAGAAGGGGTGCTATCGTATGATGTGTGTCTTCCTCTGGCTTACCGCCTTAATGTGATCATCTCCAGGTCTGTCCCGGTCGATGCAGTTGGCATGGTTTTATTCTTCTTCATGGCTGAGTAATATTCCATCGTGTAAATATGCCACATCTTCTCTATCCATTCATCTGCGGATGGACCTGTCTTGGCTATTATAAACAGTGCTGCTATGAACACTGGGGTCTGTGTGTTTTTAGAATTATGATTTCCTCCAGGCAGATGCCCAGGAGTGGGCCTGCTGGGTCGCAGAGTAGCCCTGCTTTTGTTATTAAGGAAGCCCGTGCTGGAGTCCTCAGTGGCTGCACCAGCTGGCGTTCCCAACAGGGCAGGAGGCTTAGCCTTCTTTCCCCAGCAGCAGCTGGTGTGCCGGTGGCGTGGTCACTCACGATCCGTGGAGCGGGTGCCCAGCGGTGGGTGTTCACCTTGTTTCTGCCGGAGCATACAGCGGTGCTGGGCCACCCTCTGACACGCTTCTTTGTGCACATGTACATATTCATAAGATGAATTCCTAAAAGAGGAATCACTGGACAGAGGGTGTGTGCCTTTTAAATTTTAATAGATGTTCTCAAACAGTCTTCCGCTGGAATTTGGCAGAGAGGATGGAATTGCCTTTCACTGAGATCGTAGCAATTTCACAGCCACCAATAATGGATGAACGCTGGCAGTTTCAACTCGGCTCGGTGGACCTTTCCTTCCATGAACACCAGATGGCGGAACAGGCCCTGATGTGTCTGCCACGGTAACTCACAGACAAGCTGCAAAGACTTGAAGCCTCGTTTTTGGTTCTGTCGATTCAGACTCAGGGCGTGCATGTGGCCAACCGCCGGTGCCTTATTGAACTGCTGTGGATAGAGGTGTCTTGGTTCATCGGTAATAGCAGATGGCAGCATGTGCCTTTTTCCCCGCTTTATTTGAAAGCACCCTGAAAAGATCCTCATCTTTGGGCCACAGTTCTTCCCCATCACCCAGACACCACCAGCTTTTCTCCAGCCGAATGAAAATGTGCGAAAGGAATAGAGAACACCAGTCAGCAATCCAACTCTCACAGCGACACTTATGTGTGACAGTGACTTATTTCGTTCATGTTTCTGCAACAAGGGAGCGTAGGAACATATGTATGTCACAGAAGAATATTTCTTCGAGCAAACAGAAATGAATAATTAAAGTTGATATATTTACTATGATAAGGCTTCCATTTGGCAGAACACCAGCAAACCAATTTCACAGCAGAAATATTTTTTATTTTTTCCTGGAGAGTGTGTCATTTGAGTAGAATAACTTCAGTTAGAGTAGTACCTGCTTGGCAACTGATGAGTACAATTTGAGACGAGAGTTTATGCAGAAGTACTGTGCTGTGCTCAGCGGCTCAGTCGTGTCCGACTCTTTACGACTCCATGGGCTGTAGCTCGCCAGGCTGCTCCGTCCATGGGATTCTCCAGGCAAGAATACTGGAGTGGGTAGCCTATCCCTACTCCAGAGGATCTTCCCCACCCAAGAATTGAACTGGGGTCTCCCACTGCAGGTGGATTCTTTACCAGCTGAGCTAGCAGGGAAGCCCCATTTATATAGATAACTGCCCCCAAGCCCCAGCCCACTGCCCACAAATATGGAAAATGTACTCACCACCTATACAACATTCTCTAAACTGCAGGGGAAGATTTTGTAGTCAACCCATTATTCCCCTCAAAGGTCACCAGGTAGGAGGTTAATGAAATGGTTTTCCTGAACTGCCTAGACAGGACCTGCATTGACACCCTATTACAAGCTTGATTTCTGCTCCTCCTGAGCACATGACAGAGGTTTTATTTGTAAAGTGTCTTAAGAAGAGACGTGTCTAGTTTTAGGGACACAAGCATCTAATTGTGGCAGTTTCTTGGGACCCCAAGGTCCTTAAACTGAACAGAAAGACATCCAGCCTGGAAGAAGGAAAGCTGAGATTGGTGACCATCTGTTACACGTCATTTATCTCAGACCTAGACTAGGGAGTCACGGCCCAGAGAAGTCAAATGACTTGTTCAAGTGAATACAACTTGGCCTTCCCAGGTGGCACACTGGTAAAGAACCTGCCTGCCAATGCAGAAGAGGTGGGTTCATTCCCTGGGTCAGGAAGATCCCCTGGAAAAGGAAATGGCAGCCCACTCCAGTACTCTTGCCTGGAGAATCCGATGGACAGAGGAGCCTGGTGGGCTACAGTCCATGGGGTCACAGAGTCAGATACGATGGAGCGACTAACAGACACACACACACACGTGCACACATCTGGTTCCACAGCCCACAGCTTCTTCGATGATCCTCTAGAAACTTCTGATAGCAATACTGATGGGCCAAGTGTTCATCTATCGTGAAGCTACTCTTCACACAATTCAAATAAGCTTGATGGTATGGTTTCTAATAAGCTTGATGGTACGGTTTCTCAGGTCTAAGATAAGAAATGAGAGAGATGCTGCTAGGAGCTGATTACAGGGAACCGAAAGCAACAGATGGACCAAGTCTGGAGGAAACGGTGCAAACTATTAAAAAGGACTGCAGTGCAGCTCAGCCGCTCAGTCATGTCCAGCTCTCTGTGACCCCATGAATCGCAGCACGCCAGGCCCCCCTGTCCATCCCCAACTCCCGCAGTTCATTCAGACTCACGTCCATCAAGTCAGTGATGCCATCCAGCCATCTCATCCTCTGTCGTCCCCTTTTCTTCCTGCCCCCAATCCCTCCCAGCATCAGAGTCTTTTCCAATGAGTCAACTCTTCGCATGAGGTGGCCAAAGTACTGGAGTTTNAGTTCACCCAAACCCACGTCCATCGAGTTGGTGATGCCATCCAGCCGTCTCATCCTCTGTCGTCTCCTTTTCTTCCTGCCCCCAATCCCTCCCAGCATCAGAGTCTTTTCCAATGAGTCAACTCTTCGCATGAGGTGGCCAAAGTACTGGAGTTTCAGCTTTAGCATCAGTCCTTCCAAAGAACACCCAGGACTGATCTCCTTTAGAATGAACTGGTTGGATCTCCTTACAGTCCAAGGGACTCTCAAGAGTCTTCTCCAACACCACAGTTCAAAAGCATCAATTCTTCGGCACTCAGCTTTCTTCACAGTCCAACTCTCACATCCATACATACATGACCACAGGAAAAACCACAGCCTTGACTACACAGGACTTTGTAGACAAAGTAATGTCTCTGCTTTTGAATATACTATCTTAGAAATATCTAAAACATATCTTATCAGATTATTTTGTTTGGGAGGTAACATACATGGAAACCTGCAATCAGTTAAATGGTCGTACCTAAATAACGAAGTGGCTAGGTTTGTATTCTAGGTTGAATATAGCAACCCAATGACATTCTACCCAGATCCTAAGAACGAGTCCTGATTTGGAAACAGGGTGTTTGCAGATGGCATTAGTGAAGGTGAGGTCACCCTGGGTCAGGATGGGACCTACATCCAATGGCTGGTGTCCTTATGAGAGGAGGAGAGGCAGGCAGGCACACGCAGTCGGGAGGCAGCCATGCAGGATGGAGACGAGGCGGGGTGCAGGCGGGGTGCAGCTACATGCCGAGGACGGCCGGGGTCCTCGAAACCGGACGGACGCGGGAGTGCCTTCACTGGGAGCACGGCTCTGCCACCTTCGACGTGGACTTCCAACCTCAGGACCCTGAGAGCGCACCTAGGCTGTTTTAAGCTACCAGTTTGTGGTAACACGCCACAGCGCCCCCAGGAAATGAGGAGGCTGCACACAGATTCAGAGCATCGGGAAGCGCTGAGTAACGAGAGGAAGATGCTGAGGCCCATGTCGGTGTGAAAAGCAGCCCTCCC
>SJYV01001181.1:0-11694 GCA_006410875.1 Neotragus pygmaeus | reverse complement strand
TCTCTCTCTAGGAGAGCATAATTCTAATCATACCTTTTTTCTCACTGCCGCTGTCATCCAAGATGTGCTGATATCCCATAACTCCATTCTTCATGGTGCCAAGCCTAGGAAAATACATGAAGGTAGCCTCGCTCTATCATCTCTTACCCATGACCCTCTCCTGATTCCTCATCCCATTCAGATATCCAGTGCCCTCTTTCTCCCTCCTGCACCCTTCCAACAAAACCTAATCTCAGCAGATGATCCAATAGACGCATGTATGTTCAAAGAGATGTGTCTGAAAACAGATGAATTGGCTAGCCCTCCCCAGAGCACTTGCTCTTCAATAAAAGGACAGGCTGACATCAAAAGAATGATTCTCGGCTAGTCTCAAATTTCAGAACTCATTGACCTGGTGGCTATGAATGGTTACCCTGGTGACCTTGAGATCACACTTCAGGACACACTATACCCCTCCCATCTTCTTGTCAACTTGTCCACTGTCCCTATCCCCCAGCAACCCAACTCAAGAGTTTTAGTATGGATCTCAGTTTTGAAATTCCCTCAAAGATACAGAACACTCCAAGTTCTGGCATCATCTAAGAAGAACAAGAAATGAAAGTCAGCTTCAAACGTATCTTGGATTCTAATCATGGCAAGCTCTGTCCCAGAACTGCTGGCATCAACGGCACAGGCTTGGGGAAATCATGAGTAAAAAAATAAATAAATAAATAAGCGTCCAAGAGCTCATAAAAATCTGATCGTCATCTTAAAGGTCAGGGGCCAAAGGAATTAAGAAATCACCTGAGTGCTTAAATCCCTATCAGCAGGACAGTGATAAAAATGGCTGCTACTGACCACAAGCAGCCCATCTGCTGGGATCTCCGCGTAATCACCAGCGACTCAGCAGCTGGCAGTCTACCACCAAGCTGAAGCAGCAATGAGCCAGGGCTCACAGCTGCACAGTTGACAGTCTTACCAGGAGCCAGCCAGCTGCCTCCCTTGCTCTGAGCAGCAGGCTGAGTGGAGCTGGCAGGGCTGTCCAGCCAGCTGCGTCTGATGTCACTACTGTAGATGGATAGATGGTCCTTACTTTTCTTTTTCCTCCACCTATTTCATTTGGGCTTCAAAAGTAATGAATGATGCAAATCCAAACAGTGCAGAAACAAGGGAACTGAGCACTGTTCTCTACACAGTCTGAATACTGGACTTTCCTGCAGAATAGTCCATAAGGAACTTGGACTTAAAAGCATCCTACAGGGACCCTATTAAATTTCTAGGTCATTTTTATGAAAGCATGTGACTGAAACTTCCTTTCTCTATGTGAGGCATGTACATAGAGGTTGCTCTGTTTATCAGTAATGAAACACACTGAGTTGATTTCCTTTCAAAAAAAATTTTAAACAGACCATATTTGTGGGTGTATTCTGGGTATCACTGCATTTGAGCAGCCATTGTGTTTTGAGCAATATGGGAAACCAGAAGCAGCCCCTTGTACCTGGATATCACTTATTTTACAATAATCCAAGGGGAATTTCTGAATAAAGCTTTAGTTATGTGTTGAGTAGGCTTCCCTGGTGACTCAGATGAGAAAGCATCTGCCTGCATTGCGGGAGACCTGGGTTTGATCCCTAGGTCAGGAAGATCCTCTGGAGAAGGGAATGGTTACCCACTCCAGTGTTCTTGCCTAGAGAATCCCATAGACAGAGGAGCCTGGCAGACTATAGTCCATGGGGTCACAAAGAGTCGGACATGACTGAGAGACTAACACTTTCACTTTTTTTATTTGTTGAGCACCTAGCATGTGAAGGCACATTACCAGGGTCTTTGAAGATAAGGTAAGGATCTCACAGTGAGATCTGAGATGAAATGAGATCCTGGGTTACCCAGATAGGTCCTAAACCCAACAAATGTCCTTGTAAGGAATGCACAAAAGACAGACACATTGAAAAGAAGACCAGCTGACAATGAAGCTAGAGATTGGCATGATGTAGGCACAAGTCAAAGAACTTTGGGAACCACCCAAAGCTGGAAAAAGTGATGAAGGGTCCTCCCCTAGTGCCTTCAGAGATAGCACATACCAACCAACCCTTGACTTTGGCCTTCTGGTCACCAGAACTATGAGACAATGTGTGTCTTCGGTTTTAACTCTCCAACTTTCAGGGACTCCTTACGGGCCTCCCAGCAGACTGACTAATGCATGAGGCATCTCAAATCCTTCTGCAAGGGGACACCAGAGGACCAGGCTATGGAGGACACACTTGGGGGTGTGAGTGCCCCCACTCCTAGAAAACAGTTCAGAGGAAACTTTGAATCAATAGTAAAGTAATATTTATTGGTACAACAACTACAAGACGAGTTTCTATCTACAGAGCCTTTCTCAAGTATGGGTCGCTATTGTAACCATTCCACACCTAGAACTCGCTTAGTGGTCTTAACAACCCAATGAGACAGCTAGTGAGTCTACCCCGATTTTACAGACAAGAATACTGAGCTCCAAGGGGCTCACTCACTTGCCCAGGTTATCACTGAAATGAGCAGTGGGGCATACTTGGCCATGTCTTTGCATTAAGCCTATAGAGAAGGTACAGAGAAGAAAACATTTACTCAGAGTTGAGGGCCCAGTTCTCAACTCAAACGTCCTTGGGCAGGTTTCCCAGACCCTCTGAGCTGGAGAGAAGCACTGGCTGGTCTCCTTGACTGTCACATTCTGGAGTCTCCCAAATCTGTTCCCATTCTGAACTGTTATGATTTGCAAACCAGGTTTTTCCTATTAACCGTGATTTGCTTTACATTTGCACAGTGTCTTCCTGCCAGACTCTGGACACCTGGTCTGTTCTGCCACACAGTCCGGGAAAACAACCAGAAACACAAGAGAATCAGCACATTCCCCGAGCCATACGGAGGGGAGGGGAGCAATGCACCTCATATTTTAAAATGTCCTTTTCCTCCTGCAGCCAGGCCTCACTGAGAAAGCAGGCCCCAGGGCTGCCAGGAAACCAAGCTGCCTCTCGTTCTTATATTTATATTTAATTTAACCGTAGCATTACCCTGCATGTCAACAGTTCAGGACAAATTGATAGATTCTAGTTTAACTATTTAGCTGTGCCAGTGGTAATACATTCAATCATGCATTAAATTAAAAATGACACTTGGAAATATATATATCCTGGACTCAGTTCTGTGCACCAAATAGGAAAAGATTTAAAATGCTGTCTGGTGGAAGATTACCACTGAAGAAGCATGAATCTCATTACCGTAGGTTGCATGGCACACATTTACAAAGCTCCATTTAAAAGATTCTGATGGTAGCAGTTTGGTTATGCAGCTGGCTAAATGGGCCATTTCCTTTCCACAGGAGAGGACTCAACTGCTGCTAAAGCTAAGAGGTCATCATTGCCCCCCACCTCCTCAGACCCACCTGAACTCCCAGGTACCCATGGCTCAGGTGTCGACTGCTCCCAATATACAGTCTGACCCTTCACAGAGGCTCAGAATTCATCCACAAACATAAACAGCTATAAAATAAAAGCAGTTACCATTTATTAAGCCCCTAGTGTGTTACTCACTTTGTACTTCTTATAATATGTCGTTCAATAGCCCCATGAACTCATTATTATTATCTCATTTTAGCATATGCAGAAGTTGATACTCAGAGAGGTTAGGTGTATTTTTCAAGGTCATACAGTGGTTCATGGTAAAGCCAGAATCCCAAGCCAGTCCTGTCTAATTCTAATACCTAGGCACTTAACTACGGGCAGCACTGCTGCTTAAACCATCACTCTGGAAAACACCCAGTTAAGCATGCTTCTGGTCACCTTCATTTACCAGCCATGAACCCAAATGAGCCTAGGGTATTTTGTAGGTAAGAACTGCAGAGAAAATAGTGTTTTCTTAGGATTCCTCCACTCATTTTTCCCTGACTGTTCCCTCCAGGGGCAGGCAAGTCCTATACCACTAGAACTATGGACCCTTCATGGACAAGAATCAGACATACTTATCTCCTATACCTCAGTGCTCAGCCAGGTGCCCAGTCTAAAAAAGGCACACATGGCCATTTGTGAAGCTTGTTGACCTGGGTGCTGGGGCAGAGAAAGGAGGGAAGTTGGGGCAGCACCAAGGAAAACAGCAGAGGGTAAATAGAGGCCCAGCACATCAGAGGAGCACAGCCATCAAGAATGTAATGATGAGAGAGAAAAAGCACATTATTTTCCCTTTCAGACTAATAGAAAGGTATTTTCCTTAAGGGGCAGTGTAACTGTTACCACAAAGATGACAGCCTTCAGGAATGCTCCTATACTGTTGGTAGGAATGTAAACTGGTACAGTCGCTATGGTTCCTTAAAAACCATAACACTGTTCCAACAGTATGAAGGTTTCTTAAAAACTATAAATTGAGTTACCAATCCCACTCCAGAGAAAAACATGGTCCAAAAGGATACATGCACCCCAGTGTTCATAGAAGCACTGTTTACAACAGCCAATACATGGAAGCAACATAAATGTCCATCAACAGGAATGCATAAACAAGATATGGTACATATGTACAATGAAATATTACTCAGTCATTAAAAAGAATGAAATGATGCCATTTGCAGCAACATGGATGGACGTACAAATTGTCATATTGAATGAAGTATGTCAAACAGAGAAGGAGAAATATCATATAACATCTTTTATATATGTAAACTAAAATGATATAAATAAACTATTTATGAAACAGAAAAAGACTCACAGACTTAGAGAACAAACTTATGGTTGCCAAGGGTGAGAATGGGAGGAAGGGATGGTTAGGGAGCTTGGGATGGACATGTACACACTGCTGTATTTAAAATGAATAGCCAACAAGGATCTACTACACAGCACAAGGAAGCCTGCTCAAAGTTCAGTGTGGCAGTCTGGATGGGAGGCGAATCTGGGGAGAATGGATACACATATATGTATGACTGAGTCCCTTTGCTGTCTACATGAGATTATCACAACATTGTTAACTGGCTTTACTCCAATATAAAGCAAAAAGCTTTTATAATAATAAAGAGGGTAACCTTCAAATTCTTTCCTCTTCCCCAAATTTAAGTTCAAACCATTTTTATGTGAATCACAAGAGAAAAACCTAGAAGCAGATTTTCTCAGTGTTAAGTACTAACTTGAGTCAACAAGTAAGCCAAAGAGAGTGCCGAGAAAGATAAAAACAAATGATCCTTGAATTACTTTTCTTTCTTTCTCCTTCTCCACATGGGTCCACACTACTGTCACAATGGGAAGATACAAATAAACCTTATTGTTTCATAAAATTTCAACCACATAACCCAATTAAGTCCAGTGTTCCTGAAACAATTTCATCTTCTAGGAAATGAACACAGATCAAGTGCCAGATATTTCCCTATTCACCCGACTCTGCTTCTGTGTCTTTGTTGCCTACTTTCTATGCTCAACCATCCTCCCATCTCCTAATGATAGGCTGGCAATTTCTATCCCAAACAGAAGCCATCCAGCCGCCCAGTTCTGCATTTATTTAGCACAGATCCTACTGAGAAATGTCCATTGGTGAGAGCTTTACCATGACCTAACCTTGAGAGTTCTGGGCTGAGTTGGCATTGGCTGTGAGTGGGCAGCCCCAGGACAGGGCTGAAATTAACCTGATTTCAGCAGTTGGTTTCAGAGTCTGTTTGCATCTGCTGCCTTAATGGACTGTGAGAGGGCTGCCAGGCTGTCTTCCAGAACCTGTCGTCAAGGTTGAAGGACACAGGCAGGCAGCCCAGTGGGAGCCTGGATGATCGGCAGTCCTCTCTGGTCAGTGGTCCCATGCTGTCAGGCAGGTCTATCTGGAAGGCTTGGCTTCTTCTTTTTCCTTTTAATCTAAAAATAAAGGAAACATGTGCTGAGTTTGTTCAATCAGAACAAAACTAAATATTTTCATCAGCCTTGTTTCTTGGGGGTCATTTTCGCATTTTACCCTTTGTGGGAATGCAGGTGTTTCTACACATACATGCATGTTAAGTTGCTTCACTCACATTCAACTCTTTGCAACCGTATGGACTGTAGCCCACCAGGCCCCTCTGTCCATGGGATTCTCCAAGCAAGAATATTGCAGTAGGTTGCCATTCCCTCTTCCAGGGGAATCTTCCTGACCCAGGGATCAGACACACATCTCTTATGTCTCCTGAATTGGCAGACAGGTTCTTTACCTCTAGCAGCACCTGGGAAGCCCTTTCTTCCCATTACACAGCTCAAGCAATGGACATTCACCATAAACAGGGGTTCTGTCCAATCAAACTGAAATTGCTCAGTCTTGGCCTCTTAAAGAAAAGTCACTGTTATCGTTAATAAACAGTAGCTATTATTTGCTGAATAGTGATTGTACTCCAAGCCTTATGGTAAACAGTTTAAACAGAACTACTAGTGACAGCAGGGAGATCAAACCAGTCAATCCTAAAGGAAATCAATCCTGAATATTTATTGGAAGAACTAATGCTAAAGCTGAAGCTCTAGTACTTTGGCCACCTGAAGCAAAGAGCTGACTCATTGGAAAATACCCTGATGCTGGGAAGGGTTGAAGGCAAAAGGAGAAGGGGGGTGGGGTACATAGGATGATATGGTTAGATAGCATCACCAACTCAGTGAACATGAATATGAGCAAACTCCAGGAGACAGTGAGGAACAGAGGAGCCTGGTATGCTATAGCCCATGGAGTTGCAAAAAGTCGGACATGACTTAGCAACTGAACAACAACAACTATTGTCCCCATAGTACAGATGAGAAAATTGAGGCACTCAGAGGCCATGGAACTTAGCCACAGTTACATAGCTAAGAAAGAAGGAACAGGGCTGAAATTCATTCCCAAGTCATTTGATCTCTTGGTCCATTCTGGCCAGTTCCTGTAAGGGGAACAAGTTCTGTGAGGAACCAGATAAAGTGATGGAGGGTCTGGAGAGTTAGGTGCTCTTCTGAATCTCATTTTCTGCCCCACTGACGTCCATCTTTTTTCAACATTAGAATCCCTTTGTGCTTTTCAAAACAATATCTTCATAATCATTGTACTCAATATTGGAAGAGCCAAAAGCTACTACAAATTTAATAATGTTTATAAACAAGTTTGTATCTTATTCCTTACAATAAAATCAATGAGCATTACGCATGTGTGTAAGTCATTATTATCAAGTTAACACCCAATGGTTAGGGCACATAGGGCTTCTTGGAACCCTTGAACTAATTGAGAAAGCAACAGTCAGCACTGATTTCAGTTCTTTGTCTCAGGGTGCCCAAAATAGATGGTGTAAGGATGGATAAGCATTGTGGCTTAAAGATAACAGCAAACCACAATAACAAATGAAACACATTTAAAGGCTTAAATAAAGGGGTAGTTTAAGGAAACACTGAATTTACTGTCAATGTTCTCTTTTTAGAACAAGACAGAAACTTGGCCTGCAAAGCGTTTTCAGAAGAAGGTGGAAGGGAAAGGGAAGAGAAAGAGGAAAGAAGAGGAGGAGAAGGAAAGGAAGAAAAATGAATGAAATGAACAGTTCTCCTTACCAGGACAAAACGCCTAGGACTGCCTACTGACCGCCTGAAGTCAACCTGAATTCTGTGATCTATTGTTTTGCTGTGTTTGCTTTTATTGCAATACCAAAATCTTACCTAGTATGTCCTGTAGGTCACACTTGTCATGCCACCATACTCAGCAAAAGGACACAGAATAAATATGTCCCTTCTTTTGGATCCAGTCAGTCATGAAAAGCCTCTAACAAAAGGTAAAGAAGCTTCTTTCCAATTGTTATTAGTCTCTTGGTGGAATGACTTCATTCTGGGTTTCTTGGTCTCAGATCCAGCAGGGAAGCTAGGCAATCTGCCAACACAAGGTTGTGCTGTGCTGTGCTTTGTCTGTGCAGGCAGATTCTTTATCATGTGAGCCACCAGGGAAGTCCAAAGGATACTGGAATGGGTTGCCATGCCTCCTCCAGGAGATCTTCCCAACCCAGGGATCGAACCCAGGTCTCCCACATTGTAGGTGGATTCTTTACCATCTGAACCACCAGGGAAGACCTGACCATAAAAGTACAAGATCTGAAGCCTTCCCATTGCCAAATAGTTTGAAATGTCAGGTGAGCACTGAGTAACCCCTGGCATCAAAAGAATCACTAGCCTTCATCCAAATATTCCAGACATTTCAGAAAGGCTTGCAAAGGAAGAAGTGCGCCTCTTCCATCCAAGCAACAAACATGCTTCAGTTCAGTTCAGTTCAGTTGCTCAGTTGTGTCTGACTCTTTGCAACCTCATGAATCGCAGCATGCCAGGCCTCCCTGTTCATTACCATCTCTCGGAGTTCACTCAGACTCACGTCCATCGAGTCTGTGATGCCATCCAGCCATCTCATCCTCGGTCGTCCCCTTCTCCTCCTGCCCCCAATCCCTCCCAGCCTCAGAGCCTTTTGCAATGAGTCAACTCTTTGCATGAGGTGGCCAAAGTACTGGAGTTTCAGCTTCAGCCTCATTCCTTCCAAAGAAATCCCAGGGTTGATCTCCTTCAGAATGGACTGGTTGGATCTCCTTGCAGTCCAAGGGACCCTCAAGAGTCTTCTCCAACACCACAGTTCAAAAGCATCAATTCTTTGGCANNTTGCCTGGAGAACTCCTTGGGCAGAGGAGCCTGGCAGGCCACACAGTCCATGGGGTCGCAAAGAGTCAGACACATATACCATTGCTTTTCATCTCACAATCCTGTAAGACATATGCTACTATTATCCTCATCTGACAAATGAGGAATGAGAGTTGGAGAAGTTTAAAAATTTGCCCAGGGTCATGCACCTTGGAATTGGTACAGCTAGGAGTCAAATTTAGGTCCCTCCTACTATTATCTTCTAGTAAAAGTGTAGCATCCTTTATAGTAGAGGAAGTAGAGGAAGATACCAGCCAAGGAGATGCTGACTCTGGCTGCACTTTGGAGATCAGTGAACTGAGACAGTAATGATGGGAGCTCTATAGCACTTCTGTGTTACGGTTATGATTCTGAATCCTTTCTTGGACATCAGGTACTATGTGACATTTTTCTGGCTGGAGTTTTAACTGTTGTTAAACCACTGTGGTTTTGGAGATGTTTGTTAGAACAGAATAGGCTTATCTATCCAGACTAATATGAGGGTGGTAACTACTCCTTATGTACAGCATTCAATAACTTGGCAGCATGAATTTTATAGAGCAAAACTGTGATAGCCTACAGAAGAATGTGAGACTGGGGACAGCATCCGTTGGGTTTTAATGAAAAACAGTCTTCATCTTCAATTTGAAGCTGAGCTTTGCACAGATATACCTAGGACAGAACTGGGATTTCCTCTTTTCTAGATCAATAAAAGCCTAATTAGTTGACCTTTCTGATCTGCTTCAAAACATTGTTTTTATGTTGTATCATTTATTTCTTCTTGTTTTCATTTGTTTTTCTTTGCCCAAACACTTCTGGCAGAGGAAGCGTGCCATATGTTTTATGAGTTAACCAATAAACTCACTCGTCAGAACCACTGCTTGTTCATTATAGTCAATTCTCATAAACCCATTAGGGCAGGACCAGGGGAATAATAAACCTGAATCTCAACTAGGCTGCCTTGGCTCCACCACCTTCTCTGTTCAGAGAAGTTTAGTGAGTTTAGTGACAAAAGACTATGTTCTAAAATCAGGTCCTTTCATTGAAATGACTGAAATTCACACATGATCAAGCTTGGGGATTTTATTTTCCAGGCCCAAAAAACCCAAAACTTTTCTACCAGTCATTCAAGTGGATTCTTTCATGACTCATTAGCATCAATTATCTCTAGGAGGAAGTGTGATGGGCCTTTAAATGGTTACTGCACTGGAGTTAACAGCTGGAAACAATGATGGTTCAAGCAAACAAGTGAAAAAAGCAAAGGGGCTTTAACTTGGAAACTTAAGAGAAAGAGACGTGAGATAAGGATAATGGAGGGCAATCAGAGGCAAAGCCTTGTGCAGCAACGTAGACATCCTCAGTTCTCCACTGGCTCTAAGATGCTCACTTTGCAGGGACACTTAGCACCAGGTAATGGTTTTTATTCATTCGTGTTGATGAGAAATGCTAACATTTCTTATTAAAGGCTAAGCAAGATCACCTAATAAGAGGGAGACATGTCGGGGCTTCCCTAGTGGTCCAGTGCTTATGAATCCACCTGCCAATACAGGGGANCCTCTCTTCTTTTCACAGCTATTTGTAAGGCCTCCCCAGACAGCCATTTTGCTTTTTTGCATTTCTTTCCCATGGGGATGGTCTTGATCCTTGTCTCCTGTACAATGTCACGAACCTCATTCCATAGTTCATCAGGCACTCTATCTATCAGATCTAGGCCCTTAAATCTATTTCTCACTTCCACTGTATAATCATAAGGGATTTGATTTAGGTCATACCTGAATGGTCTAGCAGTTTTCCCTGCTTTCTTCAGTTTAAGTCTGAATTTGGTAATAAGGAGTTCATGATCTGAGCCACAGTCAGCTCCTGGTCTTGCTTTTGTTGACTGTATAGAGCTTCTCCATCTTTGGCTGCATAATAAACATGCTTGGATGTGCATTTATTATGAAATCAGTGCGGGCAAGAGTGTTCATTCTGAATTTGTTTAATAAGAGGACTAGAATTTAAGTCCATATTACTGTCACTACAATTTATCCCAAACAAAAGAAGATAATGAAGGATAACTTGTGTATGTAATATGACAAGTGACCCATTGAGTCACACATCTGTGTTGGATAGGGTTTATTCTACAGGGTCTGACACTCCAGTCAACAAATGTACATGTTCACTCAAGGACCTTTGCCTGCTCCAGAGACACCTGGAAGAACCTTTCTGGCCCCATCGCTTCTCACCCCCAATTCTCATAAGTGCAGAAGTACAGCTCAGATTCTGAATTCTACCTCAGCAACAGAACCAGAGGCCCAGTCAATCCTTGGTTTGCCAACACATTCATTTAATAAGGTCTTGTGTGGAAGACTTCAGGATGATCATGGGAAGAACTCAATTCTTGTTGACTCCACTAAGTGCTCTACTCCTGAGGATCTGTATGGCAGCCCTGCCTTTCTAACCTTCATTAACTCTCTGTGAGAATGAGAATAATGTTTCTATGTCTGTTTTTCACTTGGGAAGCTCTGAGACAGAGATCTTAAGGCTCCCTAGGTCAAATGAGCCAGCCAGCAAAGCCACACATAGGACTGGCATTTTATCACCCATCTTTTCTGTTGAACATCTTATAGAGCAGAAGAGAAAGACCTGTGATGGGACCTTCAGATCGAGAGAAAAAAGAAGAATCGATCTTGAACTCTTAAAATGTTGTTTAAAAAGGGAAGAAAGGGGTCAGAGCATGGGGCCAGCCTACTGGAGAATAGATGTGGGTACACAGTCAGCATTTGGTCAACCCAAGCCTCCTCTCCAAATCTCGGTCCTCCTTACCCATACATGAGACAAAAGAACATCAGTATTAGATAACTGTTAAGTAAACTAAATAAGATAACATACACTGGAAACAGCAGGCTTTTTTAAAGATATTTTGATGTGGAAAAATTTTTAAGTCTTAATGGAATTTTTTTCAAAATTCTTTCTGTTTTATGTTTCAGTGTTTTGGCCAAGAGGCATGTGGGATCTTAGTTCCCCAACCAGGGATCAAACCTGTACCCCCTGAATTGGAAGGCCAAGTCGTAACCACTGGACCACCAGGGAAATCCCAGAA
>SJYV01001177.1:0-15399 GCA_006410875.1 Neotragus pygmaeus | reverse complement strand
TTTTGGGTATTTGAATTAAAAATGTTCCCTTAAACTATTGATCTGAAAATCTTTAATTTCCAATAGTTTTTCTTGTTCATTTATTGTATTTCTTCCCTATCATCTTCTTGTTTTATGAATGTAATATTTTCTAGAATCTCTTCAAAAATTTTACTTTTTGGTCTCCTTTATGACTTTTTAATTATTCAGTCCATACAAGGTCATTTCATTGTCATTAGTTTTCAGTTTTCTTGGTCTCATTTGTGTTGCAGTTTTTTACTAATATTTTTTCATAAAATACTTCTTAAATGTCTGGTGATACTTGGTTGATGCTTTCTATTTAAGCATAAAGGAACAGAAATGGCTAAACCTTCTGTACTTAAGTGGGTCTTGCTGTTTAGAAGACTTTGCTTTTGGGTAAGGAAGGATTTGATTATTAGGCTTAAAGATCCAAAGTGTCAAAATAAAAGGGAATTTATTCCACAGTTATAAGATGCTTTATCCTGAGTTGCCCCTCTTGTCTCTTAGCAGCTCATATAATTCCATTAGTCTATGTAAAGCAGGATAGTTAGGAGGGAAAGTGAAAAAAAANGATCCAAAGTGTCAAAATAAAAGGGAATTTATTCCACAGTTATAAGATGCTTTATCCTGAGTTGCCCCTCTTGTCTCTTAGCAGCTCATATAATTCCATTAGTCTATGTAAAGCAGGATAGTTAGGAGGGAAAGTGAAAAAAAAACTTGCTACAAGGATATTTGCATAGGAAGTAGAATTAGTGAAGAAAAGGCCAGCTATCCCATCAGATAGTAACGAATTTGCCTCTGATGCAGGAGACCTGAGTTCAATCCCTGGGTCAGGAAGATCCAGTGGAGAAGGGAATGGCTACCTACTCCAGTATTCTTGCCTGAAGAATTCCATGGACAGAGGCACCTGATGGGCTACAGTTCATGGGGTCACAAAGAGCTGGACATAACTAGGCCACTAACACTTTAGGATTTCCCAGGTGGTAAAGAGTGGTAAAGAACCTGCCTGCCCATGAAGGAGACATGAGAGGCACAGGTTCAATCTCTGAGTCGGGAAGATCCCCTGGAGGAGGACATGAAAACCTGCTCCAGTATTCTTGCCTGGAGAATCCCATGAACAGAGGAGCCTGGCAGGCTGTAGTCCATGGGGTTGCACAGAGTCGAACACAACTGATGTGACTTAGCATGCATGCCCACATTCCCTCTGAACATGTTGATTACTTTGTTTCAGCCCTAGTATCTCACTTAAGCCTTTTGGGGCTTACTCAGAACAAAGCAGCACCCTCTTACCCACATCTTCAGCAGTTCCCTCTGCCTGGCTTTACTTCATACACTTTGTAACAGTTTGATATCTTTTTAACTCTTCAATTTAATGCTTAAGTTAATGAGTTTTCAGGAGAAAGTTTAGATAAAGATATGTCTCCATCCTCCCTAGAGAAGTTGCCCCTAGAACGCCTAAAATGAAGAAAAACCCAAGAACAAGCATAATTCTTGTTATGCTTGTAACAAGCATAAAAACTACACTGTTGCATATCACCATACTCCTGATGGCAGCAATGCTGTTCAGAATCATTCAAGTGAGGCTCTCCACAAAAATTAATGCAAACTGCACACCTACACACATTTTAGGGATGCAGGGTAAAAGTGGGACTGCTGATTTCATGTTCTGAGGGGTCATTTTTGTGGGCAACTGATTAACATTCTCAAACAAAAAGATGTATTGAAATTCAAAATTATTTAAAGAAATAGTGGCAAATATCTTACATTTGTTGAAGTTATTTTTCCTCACAAAAGGAATGGAAATGATGCATACATATTATTCTACTAGAATTAGAATTTTATACAGATAATAAGAATCTGTGCATTGTAGAAGCAAAATGGGCCTATTGTTGTCTGCAACAGCAAATGAAGTGTCTCATAACCAGCAATTCAATGTGTTAATTCAGCTGCACCATCCAATTACCTACAATTCATCTCAACATAGGACACAACAATAAAACTCTTTAAAAAATCTGTGACAAAATGCCCGCTCCAGGTTTACCTAATAGGCAAAACAGTATCCCAAAGTCAGAGAACAGAAGCCATGGAATATAAATTATAAAAGTTGTCATCATAACCTATCTATTAACATCACAATGAATTTCTGACATGAAGTCAATAGTCAGTCTAGAGTTACTAATAAAATATGTATTGGAAATCTTATAAGGAAAATCTGACCAAGGAATGTGAGAACAGGATGGCAACTAAAATTGGCATCCCTTCAAGTAACACAGCATTCCCTTGGAGCCAGGGCCTGCATACTGCCAACTGACCACAGACAGGGCCCAGGTACACCATTCTAAAAGGAGACAAAGGTAATTAGATGCAAATTTAGCATCCCAAGCCTCCTGCTAAATGACCCAGATAGATGCAAGAGCTAGAGCGTCTGTCTCTTACCTACTCAGGGACTAGGTGATGAAATGAACAGAAGCTTTTTTATTTACATTTGTATAGAATCAAAAAAGAGAAGGAAAAAGAAGCTAACAGATAAGTCCAGCCCTGCTCTATGAGGATGTCTTGAGCCACAGAAGAAGAACACTTTAAAGTCAAGAGCATCCTGAAGAGGGAAGAGAGGAGTCAGGGAAAGATACAGGAGAAAAGGACATTGAGAAATGATGACCAGGATTTATTTCAGAAGGAAAGACTGAGCTACCCTGAAAATCCACAGGATATGAGTGAGATCTGAACCACGATTAGGCACAGGCTGGCTTTTAATATTTTTCAGGACAAGTGATGTATAGTCCCATTTGAGACTGGACTATCAAGAGGATCAAAGAAATATGAGCCTTGAGGATTCAGAAAAAGAGGTGGAATCTACCATGAGACAAAGAGAGGAGACAGTAGAAGTGGGTTTTAAAATTCAGTCAGTAATCTCATAACTCTCACTTCACTTACAGAATCTGAAAACAGAATTGTTTATAAGTGTAGGTTTTTACACTTTAAAAAACCAGGCAGGTAGAATGACTCATTACTGGGGCATCTAATTTAAACAATTTATAACAACTTAATCAAGTACCCATCTAAAATAATATTTTTAAAACTGAAGCTCATTAAATACTACATAAGTTCTTTAAACAAGAATAAATAATAGAAAGTTGCTAAAAATCAACCAAATATCAGAAGTTAAGGAGCACCTCCTCAAAGATAAATACATCAATTCTCTATGAATTAACAGTGATTACAAATGAGTATAGATACTCTATATTATATAAAGCTTTCAAAAAACTGATTTAAGAAAAATACCAAGATTTCCAGCAGTATTTCTCCAGTCCTTTTTAAAATATTAATATTTCCTGCTGCTGCTGCTGCTAGGTCGCTTCAGTCGTGTCCAACTCTCCACGACCCCATAGACGGCAGCCCACCAGGCTCCCCCGTCCCTGGGATTCTCCAGGCAAGAGCACTGGAGTGGGTTGCCATTTCCTTCTCCAGTGCATGAAAGTGAAACGTGAAAGTGAAGTCNCCGGGAGTTAGTGATGGACAGGGAGGCCTGGCGTGCTGCGATTCACGGAGTCGCAAAGAGTCGGACACGACTGAGCGACTGAACTGAACTGAGCAGAGTACTTATATAAAAAATGATAGTGTCAGCGTAATCTAAATGTGTGCCTTGTGACCTACGTCTTACCCAGAACAAACATCACTGTCTCAAATGCTTTTACTGTTGATGAGCAAGTTAAATTTCTAAGAGATCTACATACTTCTTTAGGCTCACACAGTTCACTTGGCTGGAATAGGACTTGAACCCACTTATCGTCTCGTTTTGTTGAGCAAAAGTCAGAGATGTGTATAAGAGACAGGGATGTGAGAGTTGGACTGTGAAGAAGGCTGAGCGCCAAAGAATTGANTGAAATTAAATAAATTGTTATGCTTCTGGTCTACAAGAAAATAATGCTCCTCATATGTCAAAATTCATTTTATAACAAAAAAAGTGGCACTGTGCTTATAATATCAAGGCAATTAATATTAGCCAAGAGACTAAGTTGACATTTACTACAGTCTCTGAGGTATAATTTAGATGATTTTGAATGTGCAAGCTCTCTGAAATTCTCCTGTTTACAGTGGCTACTTAGCACATGTATTGTTCACCACAGTACCAACAACAGTTTAATCACACTCTTCTTATAATTCTCTACAAGATCTTAAACAAGATTTAAGTGACAATTCAATGTAGCTTAATGTACTAAATAGAGTCCCAATTAATTCTACATCATGGTAGAAACCCTGGTATATCTTGGAGAGTTCCCATCTATCTTAATAGTAAGTACTTCTGGAAAAATAAGAAAGAAGCCTAAGTATTTATCTGGGCAGTGTTTTACATTTTCTCACCTAACAGCAGATCACAATATGTTTATACGATGATGGTAACAATCACCACTTCCCCTCCATCCCTCTCAAGCCATGTTGGGAGGGTTAACCATTAAGATGGAACGATGTTTAACAACCAATATTCTGCATCATGTTTCAGGTCAATTGTGGCGGACAATAATAACAAACATTAAAAGAGAGCCTCATAGTTTATGAGATTTATAATTATTTGGACATATGAATGAAGTTGGGTCCTCAGAGGAAAGTTAGATGCCAGCAATCTCTTAATAACCTGTAGCAATAATTTTTAAAAATTAAGAATTTCAGCTTAAATAGGACCTAAATATATTAAAGATAAATAAAATTGGAAAACTAATAGCAAAAAATTAATTTTAGCTATTGTATTTAAAAGGGACATTATAACACATATTAATCACATAAATATCTTTAGCCATTTGTAATAATTTCTTAATAACTGCTGCTGCTGCTAAGTCGCTTCAGGTGTGTCTGACTCTGTGCGACCCCATAGACGGCAGCCCACTAGGCTCCCCCATCCCTGGGATTCTCCAGGCAAGAATACTGGAGTGGGTTGCCATTTCACTATCTCAGACCAACTAAACATATTATTGTAAATATACTACCTTGAGAACATACACATAGGTTAAATCTTAATCAAAAAGAAATAAATATCATATAAATAAAATCTATTTTATTATACTTTGTTCCCAAAGATAATTGCTTGTAATGCCCCAAACGGATGACCAACTACTAGTAAATTCATGTGTGTATTCATTTTTCACAAATTTCTGTGAATTTTCTAAGTACTAAATTTCACAATGGGAAGCTGGACTCTCCAAAACTATGTATGCCTGTAACTGAATGGTAGAAAAACTTAACTAAACAATGTGCTTTAAAATATAAATTGTAAATATTAGTCTAAAATGTTAAAATGACCTAAAATGTTAAAATGGTTTATCAAAGCAGACGGTATAGGATCTTTAAATGTGATTTAGGTATTCAGATATATGCTTAGTGTGTCTGTAGCAGGGCATGGGCAATATTATGAAATATCATCAAGTAGACTGTCAGACTTAGTATATATATATATGTATTTGAAAATAGCAAAGGCATAGTGAAGGTGGAAGTTCTGATATTGGCTGAGATACATTCTGATCTCTTAATGATAAGAATATTGAGACACATTTAACTTTTTAACAATGTCCATTACTTTCAGGTTCAAGTTATATCAGAGTGAAATACAATGTTTCTATCTTTCCAACTTGAGTTTAAGAAGTGGTAGTTGTACCACTTCTTTTATATATATATTTAAGTTTTGATTTGATGTTCCATATGTGTTCACTCTGATGACAGGAAGGATTAAAAAAAAACAAAGGCCAGTTAAAATTCTTGGATAATTAGGCATATGGTCACTCAGACTCCAAAGTAGTGATCCTGCTAGATCTCATTAGATTTAAGAGGGCTACATTTTTCTACTACTGATATCAACACAAGCCCCAAGAGGCAATGTATTAAAAGTCATAATCAAGAATTTGTTGCTTATTACAGGAACTGCATATTGAAAACAGGATGCTTAATAAAGGAAATTAAAGGAAAAAACTATAGGATCTGTTCATTTTCATATAGCACAAAAACACTTATCCAACACATGTAGCATTGTTGTTTATTTCACATGGCAGGACTTTATTCATACTTTACTCTGAATCATCTTTTATAATTTTCTTTTTATTCAGAAATACCAATATCTTCTTCATTTTCCTAACCAGAAAAAATAAAAATATCCATTTATTCCTTGTTCTCACACCCTCTTCCTGAAGTGCCAAAGTTTTTAAAAAGTTACAAAATCTCTGTTACACGGAAATGTTCCTGTACAACTACCACTTCTTAAAATCAAGTTGGGAAAATGGAAACATTGTATTTCACTCTGACATAACTTAAACCTGAAAGTAATGTACATCTTTGAGAAGTTAAATATGTCTCAATATTCTTATTAAGAGATCAGAATGTATCTCCACCAATATTAGAATTTCCATCTTCACTATGTAAAAACTGGATAGAGTAGGAGCTGATTTATAAATAATATTTTTAAAGCAAAATTGCCTTGAACATGCTCCAGAACAATTTATGGTAAATCCTCAACTATTTAAAGAGGTGACTGTCATAGCATCATGAAAACAATATTGCAGCACAGGGATTCCTACTATAAACTTGTATCAGGAGGCATTACATTTCCAGGTACTTTGGCAAATTCTCATACACATGTAGTATCACACCTCTCACATATATTTCAAGCAATAAAGGAACCTATAAATTATTCACAGTGATTCAGTTTGCAGATTAATTTATAGGCCCCAAATATTTTAAGCTGATACATATGTTCTTTACATTAAGAAAAGAGAACCTTTTACTTGTGAAAACCACTAGAAAGTATTCACTCACAAATGTCATGCCCTAATTTACTTTTAGGTAAGAAGGCTGAGAGATGCCACACATCAGAGCCTCTAAGTCATTTCTTCAATTCTGCACTGACTATTAAAGAACATCAGCCAAGTTAAAGAATTGCACAGAAGGTCAAATTCAAGCAGCGAATGGGTTGAGGACACAGAGGACTAATGTTTCACCTTCTAATAGTCCTCAATTCCCATTCATAAAAGACTAAATGAAACAAACAAACAAGAGGTAGAATTCAACTTCTTGTATGTAGACATTCGGGTAGCTAGGTGACTCCAAAGCCTATGGTTAGCTCCATGCTATTCAATTAACCAGTAAGTTTCTGGGAAGCATTTACTAGTTTTCCTACACTGTGCTAGGGGCCAAATATCTGAGACAGCACCTGGCCCCACTCTGGACACTGGGATCCAGAATTAATCTATACCAGAAGCACTTCATTTCCTTTGGAAAACCTTTCTTTTCTTCTTCCCAAAATTGCTTAGTGCCTCTACTTAAGCAACCAGCTTAAGCCCTAGAATGGGATGAGCATCACAGAAATGGTGAATGAGAAGCATTTATTTAAACAAGGAGGAGCAACCAGGGAAAATTCTCAGTGGAGTTGAAGGTGGGCAGGGGCATAAGGAAGAGATGTGAAATCATGGTTTGCACTGAATGATGCAGAAAAATTGAATGTTTTTTCTTTTATGTTGAAACCCTACTTTAGGCTATGAAAATTCCCCAAATCTATCCACCTCTTAAGGACTCAAATGATGTTTCAATATTGAGGTTCTAATTCTGCAGGAGAGGAGGAGTTTGTAGAGATCAGGGCAAAGGAAAGATTGGCACTGCAACAAAAAAGTCAAGATGAAGAAAAGGAAAGCATGATGGGTGAAGGCAAGGAGAACCACCTGAGAAGGGGAGAGATCAAAAGTCACCAATAGGTTCACCTTACTTTTCAATATTCTCAAACCAGCAGGTTTCTCTAACACTAGAGGGCACGAACACACACACACACACACACACACACACACACACACACACACTGAGGCAGGGGGAGCAACCGTGAGCAAAAGCAGTCTTCCGGGGCCCCACGGATACTCTAAATTTCAAGGGGTTGGGGCAGTCAGTGTCTTTAACCCTGCAAATAAAATCTCTATGCTGTATTTCAGGGACGAGTGACCGCTCTCTCTCCCAGAGAAATCGCTCCCAAGGATTGAGTGTTATGACAGTTGAAAGCACAGTCCCCAGTGCGCCTCAGACAGCAACACCTTTGCCTCAGCAAAGCTCTCACCCTTTCCAGGTTAGATTTCCCTGGATCCCGAAGCTTCTGTGTTTACCTGCCCACTGTCTCCTCCTGTGGCTGCCGGTAAAGACTGGAGATGTAGACTCTCCACCTGGAAATTCAGCTGATTCTAGGCGAAGAACAGAGTAAGAGGAGGGGCACCCGCAGCTAACGCTGTCCAAACAGCAGCCTTCGTGAGCCGGGTTCGCAGCAGCGCAGAGCCCTCGGACCCGGGGCGGGGAGGCGGCCCTTGCGACTCTCATTCAGCCCGCTCACGACAGCCCAGACAAGAGCACTCAGCNATGGCTACCCACTCCAGTATTCTTACCTGGAGAATTCCATGGACAGAGGAGCCTGGTGGGCTACAGTCCATTGGGTCGCAAAGAGTCAGACAGGACTCAGTGACTAACACTTTCACTCTTAACCAATAATTATTAAACTACAACCTCCACACTATAATCTGGGATAACTAAAACAAAACAGATAAAATTTAAAGAAAAGTATTAAAATATTAAATTTAGAATTAAAAAATAATAAAAAGGCCACAGAAATTCTTCCAGTTAATAAAAGAAAAGAAGCAAAGGCTAACAAAAGAGTTGAATAGGGCATAAAATAATTAGAATCTCTGGAAGGAAAAATGTTTAGAAAGCATGCAAAACCCAATAGCGTAAGTTAATAGAATTACTTCTCCACATTGACTCTTTAGTTACAGAGAATGAAGCCAAAGGACCAAATCGGAATTAAATTGTTAATCATGCAGGATCCGGAATGGATTAAAAAAAATCAGTACTACAAAACGAACCTTGAGACAATCAGGAATTATTTCTACAAGCCTTCCACTATTAATAAATACTTGTTTAATGTTGCAAGAATCACACTTCCTTCAAGTAAAGAACAATGACTTAATGAGCAATCACTAAGTTCTGTGTATCCTGGGCACTTCACTGGTGATATGGCTGGCTTTCTTGAGCCCGCTTTATTGATTACAAGTTTTCAACTTTTAATTGTAACACATGGTTAGGTGGTACGATCTCTGGATGTGAGATCTGGATATAAATCTTTATTGAATGGATTTTCTTAACAGGTACTATTATGTCTTTAAGAATATTATTTATCAACTACAATATTTTCCAATATTTTCCAACTACATTCACGTTGATGTATGGCAGAAACGAACACAATATTGCAATTATCCTCCAATTAAAAATAAAATAAAGTTTAAAGAAAAGAACACTAAAAAATTTTCATGTGAGTTTATAGATTAAGGATTTTTAAAACTTGGAGAAATTTACAGTATTACTGCTTACTGAATTTTAAAAAGCAGAAGTTACAGTGAATGAAACAAATCTAGAGGACATTTATTTAGAAGGATGGCAAATGTTTTTATTTTTGTTGGTAATGTATTCATTTTACTTTTTCCATCAATATTAAGCATTCTAATTATGGGTCTTTAAATGTGAAAAGTGAAGTTTCCCAGATAAATTAATGAGTTGAAGGGAACAGTCTGGCTAAAAGAACAGAACAAGCCATTTTATTTTTCTGAATATCAAGACAAAAATATGAGAACATTGCAAGTGATGGATACTGAGTATTAATCATTTTCCCTGTAGTGTGTGCAAATTTCACTGCTAGAAGACTAGGTCAGACTCCGTTGGAAACATTAAATCTGCTTTGTGAGTTGAAGAAAAAGCTATGCTTAGCCAGTTTGTTCCAAGTGTTTTAAATGCTGATTTCAGAAATAATGAGTGAGATGACTTTCTGAGGATCAGGACATTCGCCAACTTTTTCTCTTTGGAAAAGGAGTCCACGACCCTTTCAGACTCTTGAAGGGCTGAGAAGCTTGTTCTCATCTGGACCTGAACTCTGTTTCTAGCAATTTCTGTGGGTTGTTCCTGGTTGTGGGTCTAGAAATACACGGAATCCATCCACGACCTCATTAACACACCATTTCAGCTGTTTCTATAGACTTTTTACCAGTTAACACTGTTTTGATTCGACTTCTACCATTCTCACTGTTTAAAATGTGACTTCTCAAACTTCAAAAATGTCGATATTTCTGATCCGTGCCTGTGTGCATGCTCAGTTGTGCCCAACTCTTTGTGACCCCAGGGACTGCAGCCCAGCGGGCTCTGCTGTCCACGGAATTTTCCAGGTAAGAACACCGGCGCGGCTGCCATGCCCTTCTTCACCAGTATCTCCTGTGTCTCCTGCCTTGGCAGGCAGCTTCTCTACCGCTGAGCCACCTGGGAGGTCCCACATATTTCTGATGTATTCAGTCAGTTCAGGCTGAGGGAGGTTTTTACGTCCTTTCCTCTACGACTGGAGGCTATGCTTTGTTACTGTTATTTTTTAGCAGCCATATCAGCCACTGGGTTGGGTGGATGTGTTTGTTGTCATGCTTCAGTCCCCGTGGACAGCAGCACACCAGGCTCCTCTGTCCTCCACTGTCTTCCGGAGTTTGCTCAGATTCACGTCCATTGAGTCAATGCTGCTATCCAACCATCTCATCCTCTGCCGCCCCCTTCTCCTTTTGCCTTCAATCTTTCCCAGCATCAGGGTCTTTTCCAATGAGTCAGTTCTTTGCAAGTATGCTGAATATAGAGTTTGTGTTAAAACAGGTCTCCTTGTCTTGTGTATGTGAAGATTTATCTTTTTTTAACATTGGCAGTGTCTCTATATTTACCTCCGGATAAACTTCCCTCTGTGTAAGCCTAATATGTAGAACCTCACTGCTCTCAGCTTGGTATTTCCCTTTAAACAATATTCTCCAGAATAAAACAAAACCTACCTACATGTAGGAACTGGGGTATGTACATGGTATCTAGAAGACTATCATAAGGCGTCTTGTTATATGCCTCATGGGAGACAATGAAAACTTTCTAGGGCGTAAGATAATCTGTGACATCAGGCTGGATAAACGAATTTTGGACTCTTGTGATGACTTCTGCTTTCTTACACAACCACAGACCAATCATTAAATATGAGAAATCAAGTATGGATCATTATCATGGTAGCTGTTTTCCTTTTTTCTGCCACTGAGAATTTTGGAGAGATATTTTACCTCTAATTTTGTGGCAGCCCCACCTAACCTCTTGTTTCCGGATAAACCCCAAGGCTGGTTTTACCACCACTGACGGTACTCGCTAACAGTAAGCACAGTTAGTTTCCAACTACCGTCTCAGTGAGCTGTCTCTCTGTTTCAGGGTTCCATCAACACGTCAGAGGAGCACTGACAAGCAAAGACCTGAAGAGGGGGGGACAGCTCAGCTGTGGTTCCCTACTTCCCAAACCTGCTGCTGCAGGATTAAGACTATCTCCCACAAAGCTGCAGATGCCCCTGTAGTGCGCAACTTCTGATGAGTTTCACAACAGCTCTTCCCAAGAATACTGTATCTGTAACTCCCCAGTGTCTCCTGGGCAGACTTGGAAACTCCACCCTGATGCTAGAACCCTTAAACACTCTTGCTTCATTTAGGGCTTTCATCTTCAGATCATCGCTTAAAAATTTTTGCGATGGTTCATCTGTATTGCTTTCACATTTTCAGCCTGATAAAGGAAATTCATGCATCAGGCCCATGAAATGGAGACCACCCCAGTGGACCAGCTCAGGAATCGACTCGTAGGTCAGCCTGCACTCACTGGAAGGTCCTCACTGTCAAAGAGACCAATCACGATCCTACAGATCAGCGTCAGCTAGCTCACCTGACCCTAGAAAACAGGGCCTGGTGCCTTATAGGGAGACGCACGACCTCCCCGTGCCGTTTCCAAGGTGCTCTTGCTAAGGCTCTCTACAGTCCCTCTTGCTTAAACTCACTCCTACACAGGAAGACTCCACCCTATTCCCCAATACAAGGACTGCTTCCCCTTGAATGAATGGCATCAAACTTGCTTATCTGTCATTTGGGCTTCTCTGGTGGTTCAGACAGTAAAGAATCTGCCCACCGTGAGGGAGATCCAGGTCCAATCCCTGGATCAGGAAGACGTTCTGGAGAAGGGAATCGCGACCCACTCCAATATTCTTGCCTGGAGAATCCCATGGACAGAGGAGCCTGGTGGGAGGCCACAGTCCATGGGTCACAAAGAGTCGGACATGACTGAGCGACTGATGCACATTTCTGTTGTTCTTCTTTTTTTTTTGGAGGGAAGGTGGTTGGAGAGGGGTCAATTTATACTCAGCTTGAGTTATTTTCTAACTTTTGCCGCTTCCACTTTTTTCTCTACTTTGTCTTTGGAGGGAGCATTAAAATGCAAATTTAATTGTTACTTTCTCTGCTGAAAATCTATCAGTGGCTTCTAATGACACATGTTTCTCTCACATCAGATTTTAAGAGATGAGGTTCTGCTCTTCCTCACTGCCTGGGAACCTGTTACAGCGCTTGTACTGCAGGCGGCCTGCAATAAATACTTGCTGAATAAAATAAATGCACAATCACTGAATTATGAAACCTACTGCTATGTTTTCCCTTGGTCATCCTTAGTTTTTTCCTCAATTTTTTGTTTTAAATTTGAACTTACCAAAGAGACTGTTAGGATGCATCTTCCCTTTATACCCTATATAGATTTTGTCACCAGTAGGAGAGAGAAAACTAATTTATAGCAGATTCATTTGTCCCAACATTTTGACAAATATTTTCCAAGACTGTCTATTATTTTTCTAACTCATCAGTTCAGTTCAGTCACTCAGTCGTGTCTGACTCTTTGTGACCCCATGAATTGCAGCATGCCAGGCCTCCCTGTCCATCACCAACTCCCAGAGTTTACGTAAGCTCATGTCCATCGAGTTGGTGATGCCATCCAGCCATCTCATCCTCTGTCATCCCCTTCTACTCCTGCTCCCAATCCCTCCCAGCATCTGGGTCTTTTCCAACAAGTCAACTGTTTGCATGAGGTGGCCAAAGCATTAGAGTTTCATCCTCAGCATCAGTCCCTCCAATGAACACCCAGGACTGATCTCCTTTAGGATGGACTAGTTGGATCTCCTTGCAGTCCAAGGGACTCTCAAGAGTCTTCTCCAGCACCACAGTTCAAAAGCATCAATTCTTTGGTGCTCAGCTTTCTTCAACAGTCCAACTCTCACATCCATACATGACCACTGGAAAAACCATACCCTTGACTAGACAGACCTTTGTTGGCAAAGTAATATCTCTACTTCTTAATATGTTATCTAGGTTGGTCATAACTTTCCTTCCAAGGAGTAAGCGTCTTTTAGTTTCATGGATGCAATCACCATCTGCAGTGATTAACTCATAGTATCTTATATTTTTAATCAAAGATTTATTACAAAATATCTTGTCATTTTAAAACATTTTTTTTCCTATCTATAAATAGCTTTTTAAACATCATTTTAACTTTTCCTTCCTCTAGGATTAATATGTTTACCTAAACTCAGCAGGAACTATTTCAAATTTGCATTTCTGAGGTCTCTTTAAAATGCTTGACCTTGTATTCAACTTTCTAGTTAACAGATTAAAGTAATACATTAAAAAAAAATTCTTCTGTTTTAAACAGTCTTCAGGGCCCTGTCTGCATATTCAGAGACAAATTTCTTTAAGGAAGTCTCTAAATTCCAAGAAAGTGTACTTATACTAGATGATACTGTTGCATAAAGTTATAATCATTGCTTGATCAAAGAATTCCATTTCGTCACCATGCATATACATTAACTCATGGTATATTGTGTGTGAATCTGGGGCATGTGTGTTTGTATGTGCAGTAGATGAACATGTAGTCTCATGAAACAGGGGCCAGATTTTCCAGAAATATTTCCCATTTTTCAGTAGTTTATATCACTTCTAAAGAAATAATTATTTATTGCAGAAAAGGTATGGATACAGGACAGTTATGCCAAAAAATCTACTCTCACATAACTCAAGGTATATTATGTAATGCCATGTACACTGTATGTACACTATGATATTAACAAAACCTGGACAAGTCGATTTGTTCACCTTAACCATCTTAAATGATTTTGTCTGTTGCCACAAGAAGGATTTGTTGAGGCAATGAAATCAGTTGTAAAGATGACTACTAAAAATCCCTCCATCCTGCCAAAGATAATCTGGTCTATCAAATACTATCTTGAAATTGTCAGTGGCTTCTTTGAAAATATGGACATGCACTGTTAACATGGGAATTATTTGTCATGGTCTAAATTTTTCAAGGCACTTAACAAGTACTATATAATTTGAAAAACATAGTGTGTATCATTATAATACACAATGGCATAATATGATACCACACAGATAAAATAATCCAAATACTTTAATGCAACATAATGGCCTAATAATATAACACATAATAACGAGTTAAGTTTTCCAAGAGTTTATGTTTCCAGTTTTTTCACATTTGTTTTCTAATTAATCTTCCAGAAAACTCTGTGAGACATATTTTATAGTCCTGATTTGACCAGGAAAAAGAAATTCATGGAAAATAACAACTTGTACAAAACCTGTCAGTTTCAGAGCTGAGAGCAAAACACAGGTGGGAAGTCAATTTCTTTCCTCTGACTTCTAACATTGCTTTCTATAGTAGCTGCTAGTTTTTTAAGAAAACAAATATATTTCTCATCAAATCATTTCACTAGCATCAAACCAGCAGAAAAAAGAAATATTAAAATTTTCAAACAATATTTTTTAAAAATTTGTGGTAGTGGAAATAATGTTGAAAGCTGAGAAGCTAGAAAGTAGGAAGCTAGGGTTTGAGTCTTCTCTAAGTCATCTGACATCTGGGAAAATTAGCATCGGTCATTCCTTGACAAGTATACCTGAAGCAAAGTTTGGGGTGGGTTAGCCCAGCTTACCCACCAAAACCACTTTCTCCAGTTCTCCTTCAGATAAACCAGATGGGCCAAGCATAGCTGATCTGATCAAGCATTTCAGGTCTCTGAGAATATTTCTAACAAAAGGCATTGAAACTTGAAGCTTTCTTGAACTATACTTATTTCAAGAGAAATCATTTTATGAAATAAATGCAATATGAATGAGATCACCATGGCTGAACTATTCTATAATGGGTAATATTCTAATAGGCTGTCATTCACATACTTAATACATTCTTTCCTATTATCAAGCTTTTGGTATAATTACCACTTAATCAAATGTCACCGAGTGTCCTAGATATGGTAATATATCACTCAGGTTGATGGAGCACAATGATAGCTGTGCTTTCCAAACTTTGCCTGACTTGGCCCACCAGACTGCAAAGGCTCCTCAGGGTGGGTGATGGATTCACTTGCTCTTCTCTTTACATATTTGGGGTTGCAATCAGTTCAGTTCAGTTCAGTTCAGTCGCTCAGTCGTGTCCGACTCTTTGCGACCCCATGAATCGCA
>SJYV01001170.1:42463-61715 GCA_006410875.1 Neotragus pygmaeus | reverse complement strand
TCCTTTACAGAAAAAGTCGGCTGACTCCTAAACCAGATGGCTAGACCACATGTCCTTGAGGGCAGGGATCAAGACTATCCAGTTTACACTGCAGTGCCTGGGACCTGGACAAAACAAATATCTGCTGACAGAAAGATGTCCACGTGTAACAAACACTTTAAAAATACCTGATCACCGAAGTTCCTGTTTGGAAATCAGAATACCTACAGAATATCCTATGTATTTTTTTTTAATTGGGGTATATTTGCTTTACAATGTTATGTTAGTGTCTTCTCTGCAACAAAAAGTCGTATGCGTATGCGTACATATATCCCCTCCCTCTTGGACTTTCTTTCTACTCCTCTATACCATCCACCCTATACATTTTCAGGTGCAAAACAATCAAGAAATAAAGAACCTGTAAGTAACCCATGCACTGGGAACATGATTTCTCTTAGGTCAAAATTTTTATATTTACTTGTAATTGTAGCATGTGTGCCTTTTGAAATCCACTGTGACACATTCAATAAAAATTAAGTGTCAACTATATGCTAAGTGGGGCTTCCCAAGTGACGCTAGTGAAGAACCTGCCTGTCAATGCAGGAGACATGAGACATGAGTTCAATCCCTGGGTAGGGAAGATCTCCTGGAGGAGGGCACGGCAACCCACTCCAGTATTCTTGCCTAGAGAATCCCACGGACAGAGGAGCCTGGCAGGCTTCAGTCCATACGGTCACACAGAGGCAGACACAGCTGAAGAGACTTAGCATGCACGCATATGCTAAGACAGGCTAGTGGGCCATGGAGAAGGGGACTGAAAAGATAAACAAGTCACAATCCTTTTTCTCAATAAGTTGCTCAAGAATCTAGTTGGGGTGGGAGCTGGCGGGGCAGGAGCCCGGGGACGGTGGGGGGTGGATAAAATGATGCAGTCACTCTATAAAGGAGTCTGGCAGTTTCTTTAAAAGTTCAACAGCTTATGATATGACCCAATGATTCCATTCAATGTTCCATCCCAAGAGAAATGAACACCGTTCACAAGAGTTGGATGTGAATGTGTCATGAAAAAGTGGAAGTGTTAGTCACTCAGGCACGTCCGACTGTGACTGCGTGGACTGCAGCCACCAGGCTCCTCTGTCCATGGCATTCTCCAGGCAAGAATACTGGAGTGGGTAGCCATTCCCTTCTGCAGGGAAGCTTCCCGACCCAGGGATGAAACCTGGGTCTCCTGCATTGCAGGAAGATTCTTTACTATTCAAGTCACCAGGAAATGAGTCATACTAGATAGACAAAGTGAAAACAACCCAAATGGCCATCAATCAACTGGCAAATGGGTAAACAGAAAATTCATACAACAGAATACTGATACATGCTGCTGCATGGATGAACCTCAGAAACACCATGCTAAGTAAGAGAAATATGACACATAACCATATACGGTATGAGTCCATTTATAATGAAATGACAAAAAAGGAAAATATCTAAAACAGATACTAAATTGGCAGTTACGCTGGAGTGAGGAATATGCAAAAGGCTACAGATGGGGTCATGAACCTTCCTCAGCTACACTGTGATACATTACCTCCAGGTGTAATAACTCTCTTTTCTCATCTGAGAGTTAACACAGGTCTGTTCACAGAAATTTTGGAAAATACAGAAACAAAACAAAAATCATGATAATCTCATGATCATCTTTCTTTAGAGAATTTTTTAAATAAATAAAGAGACTTCTCTAGTGGTCTAGTGGCTAAAACACCATGCTCTCGATGCAGGGGGCCCGGTTTTGATTCCAGGTCAGGTAACTAGAGTCCACATGCAGCAACTAAGACCCAGTGCAGCCAAGTTAATAAACAGATATTAAAAAAAACTACTACTTTTAAAAAATTACTGCGGGGGGTGGGGGAACTATAATGCGGTGCAATGGGTGAGACACCATGAGGAGAATGCTTGGGAGACCCAGGGCGTGATGGCCCTGCAACAGGTTTAGCAAGGATCAGCCTGGGAAAAAAAAGGAAATGAACAGATGCCGTGAATGTAGACACCAGGTAGACAATTCAGACAAGGCCTTACATTTCAAGGGAAAGTCCATAATCAAGCTGAACCCAAGAAGTCTGCTTATTTAAACTGATTTACTCATTTATTTATTTAAACATGTCCTGAATGCCCAGCACAGGGGCAGGCCCTTACATAAAGGCCGAGGATGTAATTGTGAGCAAAACCCATACAGGATCCCGAATCTCAAGGAGCCAAGTGGCAGAAACAGAACATTAAAAATGGTACTTTAATAAATAGTACAAATGAGAGGTGTAACATTACGGCATAAAACAGGGAAGTCTGACCTGTGAGGGAGGTCAGGGAAGGCTTCGCTGGAGAAGTGACCACAGAACTGAGATCTAAAGCAACGATCCTCAAAGTGAGATTCCGGAGTCCTGGGGGTCTTGGGAACCCTTTCAGGGGGCTCCACGAGGTCAAACTATTTTCATAAAAACACTAAGATCATTTGCCTTTTCCACTTTACCAATGAGTGATGCTACAAGAGACCCAATGTAGATGAGAATCCAGCCATCTTCCTAGCCAGTTTATAAAATGCAAAACACTGTCGAAAACAGTCTTCTAGCCACATTTTCCAAAAGAATGGGAATATTTTTCATAAAAATATATTATTTATTGGGGCTTCCCAGGTTGCTCTAGTGGTAAAGAATTCACCTCCCAATGCAGGAGATGTAAGAGATGTGGGATCGATCCCTGGGTTGGGAAGATCCCCTGGAGGAGGGCATGGCGACCCACTCTGGTACTCTTGCCTGGACAAGTCCATGGACACAGGAGCCTAGTAGGGTATGGTCCAGAGTCACATAGAGTCAGACACAACTTAGTGCACACACACATATATTATTTATGAATGTTAACAAAGTAAAGAGACTTATCATTTAAAATGAATAAGTATTTTTAAATTTCTGTTTCAACTGCTAATATGGTAAATGTTGATCAGTATAACCCACATAAAAGCTCTTTGAGGCCTCAGTAATTTTTTGTTAATATTATTTTTTATTTGGCGGTGTTGGATCTCAGCTGTGGGTCTTGGGCTTTCCCTGAGCCATATGGGATCGCAGTTCCCCAATCAGGGCTTGAACTCACATCCCCTGCATTGTAAGGTGGACTCCTAACCACTGGACCACCAGGGAATTGGGGTCCTCAGTAAATTTTAAGTGTACAAAGAAATCTTGAGAATGAGAAGTCTGAGAACCACCAAAAGAAGATAGGCCTAACCTGGAGAAGACGAGGGGAGAGGATTCCACACCGAGAGAATGGTGTGGGTAGGAAAAGGCTCCGGTAGGGTCACCTGATAGAAGCCGGGGGTTTTCAAATGTTTCTGCATCACCTGGGGATGTGCAGAGGCCCTGAAGAAAAGCAATCCTCATCCCTGCAAAGTGGGCTCACTTACTGTAAAATAAGAATGGGCTCCAACTCATGAAGCGCCAGCACGTGCTATCACAGGGTCACTGTGCCCGACAAAATGCCTGGCTTCTGCAGATTAGTGCTAGCTGGTGCCAGCCCGCCACCCAGCTTGGTGCTGAAAACCACTGATCTGTGTCCCCTCCCTCCCTTCCCACTTCCTCCTTAGTACTTCTGGATTGTGAGATTTTAACCGGTAATACTATTACAAGAGTAAACAAGGGCAAAAAGAGAAGAAAGATGTTAGTTGAAGGGGAGGGGGTGGAAGATGGGCAAAATAGATGGAGAGAATTAAGAGGTACAAACTTCCAGTTATAAAATAAATGAGGAAGTACTGAACAGCGTAGGAAATACAGTCAATATTAATGTAATAACTGTATGGTGACAGATGGAAACTAATCATGGTGATCATTTTGTAATGTACAGAAATATTAAATCACGTCATACACCTGAAACTGATTTAATATTGTACGTTTGTGATTCTTCAATTGGAAAACAAAAAAGGAAGCTAGCAGACAACTTTTTATTTCCCGCTAACAGGCCCGAGGGATGATATGATTAGGACACAGTTAACAGATTGTTATGAACAAACCCATGTGGGTTTTTTTTTTTTTGGTGGGTAGAGAATTTTTCTGACTGGAACAAAGGCTTGGCTCCATAACCAGATTTTTTTTTTTTTTAAATTTCAGAAGACTCAATTCTAAGGTCAACTTAAATTGCACTCCCAAAAGAAAATACACAAGAAAATTATTACGGGTTTGTTTTTTTTTTTTAATGGTAGGACTCTTCATACTATGTTATTCAAATTTCACCTGCCTCAGTAAAAACAAAGAAGTCATTCAGTTTTGTTTGTTCTCATGTAGCATTCCAGTAGCACTCAGCAGATTCTGAAGCACACACACAGTGTGATCAGGCAAAATTTTCAGCATATTTGACATAAAAGCTTTGTTTAAGCTCAATAAAAACTCAATCTTGATATTAAAGAAGGAAAATGAGCTAAGATTAATGCTTTTTTTTCTGCAAGAGATTCTTTTTACTGTACTGATACATTTCTTAAAAAAAAACAAAAACCTTTTATTGATGTATAGTTGATTTACAATGCTGTGTTGAGTGTTTTTTTTTTGACCACACCGTATGGCATGTGGGATCTTAGTTCCCCATCCAGGGACCAAATCTGTACCCCCTGCACTGGAAGGCAGCGTCCTAACCACTAGACTGCCAGGGAAAGTGTTAGTCACTCAGGCATATCCAACTGTAGCCCGCCAGGCTCCTCTGTCCATGGAATTCTCCAAGCAAGAACACTGGAGTGGGTAGCCATTTCGTTCTCCAGGGGATCTTCCTGACCCAGGGACTGAACTCGTGTTTCCTGCATTGGCAGGCAATCTTTACCCTTTCCCATATATTTCTGATTTTCTTTAAATAGTCAAGTTTTCCCAGGATGTTCCTCCTCATGCCTTCCTTTCTCTGGCTTAGCATCTCTCCTGCATGCATGCACCATGGCAGGACTGTAAACCAGCCCTTACTTGAGAGAGTGCCATCTGAGAAGATGGGGCAGAAGGAAAGTGCACACACACAGCTCTTCCTCTCCTAGGCAGACACACATGTGCAGAGAGGAAAGCAAAAAAAGTGCTTACTGTCACACTGGGGAGGCTGCAAATTAATGGAAACGTCCTAAACCATCATCAGCTAGAGAATATAAGTGCATATTAATACTCTATAACATTATTTAGCAGTTAACAATGAATGTACTAAAATTTTGTATTTATCAGTATGAACAGAAACTCTAACATATGAATAAAACCAATACAAAGTGGGATGTACCAAGGGCTTCAGGTATAGCTGTAATGATTTCTTTAAGATCTGAAATAAACATCACATGAAAGTTTAGTTAGCTTTGTGGTGGGTGCACAGTTATTGCACTAGTCTTTATCCTTGCTTATTTTAAATGGGTTACAATTTAAAAAACAAACCAACTCTAATCCCTCATGCTACACCTTTCTCATCTGGTCCTTCTCCTCCAGCATCCTGCCTCCATTGTTTCCCAACTTCTAAGGAACTGAAAATACTCCCCATGGAAAGTTTTTGGTCAGATTCAGGGCCAATCGGAGTTGAAGTCTTCAAAGGCTTTTTAAACGCATACAGTGGCTCCTTGGGCTCCATAAAATCGAATTTCCTATATCCAGCTTTACTGGTACCAAGAACAATTCATCAAGAGCCTGTTAATCCTGAGGGGAGGTACAGACTCCAGGCAGTATGCCAAACCAGGGTTCTACCTCTTTCTTTCACTAACCATGTTCGAGTAACTTATCCTCTTTGAGCCTACCTTCTCATCTGCTAAATGGTGATGATAATACCAAGCAAAGTCACTGCGGTCACTAGAGGTAATTAGATAGATGAAAACACCCAGTTCCTTACCACTAATTATATACTCCAGCACAAACGTTTTAACACAGCAAGATCACCTTTACCCCAATTTAATGACAAATGATAGCAGAGAAGCCCCCAGAGAACAAATCACAAAGATAACCAATTCATTCCTTCAGCATCTACTGAGGACTTACTGAGTGCCACACGTTTCTAATTATATTTATTTTTGCTTTTTGGTTACTCTGCAGGTGGGGTCTTAGTTCCCAGACCAGGGATCAAACCCGGACCCTCTGCAGTGGAAGCACAGAGTCCCAACCACTGAACCATCAGGGAAGTGCCACCAGACATTTCTGATAACAGAGTGATAGACCACAGACCTTTTCCTCGGAGAACTCACAGAAATAAAAGGTCCAGATTTCAAGCAATCCTGTTTAGGAGAAGCTTCAGAAATTAGAATCTACTTTAGAACTTCTGATCATCCAATTTGCCTCTTTCCTCTATACGTAAAACTCCCCTCTGCACTGACTAAGCACACGAAGGTAGACAATGAGGTTAGAACTCACAGTAACTGGAGTTGGGAGGTTAGCAGACTGAAGAGTCTATTTTAGTGAGTGTTACTGTACAACATAAAAGTACATGGGGCAGATAACTAAACTGTGAAGATTTTATCCATTCTTTCAACATCCTTATTGAGCATCTATCAAGCGAAACTAATAAAATGCCTTCAAGATGCTTATTTTTAAAAGCCAACAATTACAGTCTGATACGTACTATGGTACCAAACTGTTGTTGTATGCCAGGCCTCCCTGTCCCTCACCATCTTCTGAAGCTTGCCCAAGTTCATGTCCATTGCATTGGTGATGCCAACCAGCCACCTCATCCTCTGATGCTCTCTTCTCCTGCCCTTTCCAGCATCAGAGACTTTTCCAAAGAATCGACTGTTCACATCAGATGACCAAAATATTAGAGCTTCAGCTTCAGAATCAGTCCTTCCAACAAGTATTCAAGGTTGATTTCCCTTGACTGGTTTGATCTCCTTGAGGTCCAAGAGACTTGCAGGAGTCTTCTCCAGCACCACATTTTGAAGGCCTCAGTTCTTTGGCATTCTGCCTCTTTTAGGGTCCGGGTCTCAGAACCATACATGACCAGTGGGAAGACCATAGCCTTGACTATTCGGACCTTTGTCGGCAGAGTATGTCTCAACACATCAACTAGGTCTGTCATAGCTTTCCTGCCAAGAAGCAATCATCTTCTGATTTCATGGCTGTAGTCACCATCCACAAAGATTTCAGAGTCCAGGAAGAGGAAATCCGTCATTACATCCACCTTTTCCCCTTCTATTTGCATGAAGTAATGGGGCCAGATACCACGATCTCAGATTTTTAATATTTAATTTTAAGCTGGCTCTTTCACTCTCTCCTTCACTCTCATCAAGAGGATCTTTAGTTCCTCTTCGCTTTCTGCCATGAGAGTGGTATCATCTGCATATCTGAGGTTGTTGATGTTTCTCCCGCCTATCTTTATTCCAGCCCAGCATTTCTCATGATGTGCTCAGCGTATAGGTTAAACAGGGTGACAGCTGACAGCCCTGTTGTACACTTTTCTCGATCTTGAACCATCAGCTACTCCATACGAGGTTCTAACTTGCTTCTTGACCCGCACACAGGTTTCTCAGGTAAGATGGAGGAGGATGGAATGGAGAAGGGGAGAATGGCAAGCCACTCCATTATACCTGCCACAAGAATCTCATAGACTGTGTAAAAGGACAAAAAGATAGGACACCGAAAGGTGAGTTCCCCAGGTTGGAAGGTGTTCAGTATGCTACTGGGGAACAGCAGAGGAGAACTACTAACTGCCCCAGAAAGAATGAAGCGTCTGGGCCAAAGCAGAAATGATGCTCAGCTGTGATGTGATGGAAGTAAAATCCGATGCTGCAAAGAACAGTACTGCATGGGAACGTAGAATGTTAGGTCCATGAATCAAGGTAAACTGGACGTGGTCAAGCAGGAGATGGTAAGAACAAACACTGACATCCGAGAAATCAGTGAACTGATACTGGACGGGAATGGGCAAATTTAATTCAGATGACCATTATATCTACTGCTGTGGGCAAGAATCCCATAGAATAAACAGAGTAGCCCTCATAATCAATCAGAGTCCAAAATGCAGTACTCGGGTGCAACCTCAAAAATGACAGAATGATCTCGGTTCATTTCTAAGGCAAGTCATTAAACATCACAGTAATTCAAGTCTATGCCCCAACTGCCGATGCTAAAGAAGCTAAAGTTGATCAGTTCTGTGAACATCCAGAAGACCTCCTAGAATTAACACCAAAAAAAGATGTCCTATTCATCACTGGGGACTGGAATACAAAAGTAGGAAATCAAGAGGCACCTGGAGTAACTGCCAAGTTTGGCCTTGAAAAACAAAATGGTACCAAGTAAGAATGTTCTAAAAACAAATTTTTTAAAGCAGGTAGTGTGACTTCCTTGGCAATCCAGTTAAGACTCTGCTTACACTGCAAGGGGGCATGAGTTCAATCCCTGATCAAGGAACTAGGATCCTGCAGTGCCACGCAGCATGGCCAAAAAATAAATAAATAAATAAAGCTAATGCTTATCACCCAAACCTGCCCATTTAAAAACTTTCAGGCTTTAAAAGTAATTCGAGAACAGCAATGATAAATACTTTAACTTCAGTTATAATCCACTTATAGACAATTTCACAATTCTACAGTATGAAAAAGAATGCTGTAATGAACCCAGGATTCTACAAACATGTAAGTACTTTTAGTCTACCAGGCACCTAAAGGGTTGTTAGTTTAGTAGAATGTATGAGGCTTCCCTGGTGGCTCAGCTGGTAACGAATTCGCCTACAATGCAGGAGACCTGGGTTCGATCCCTGGGTTGGGAAGATCCCCTGGAGAAGGGAAAGGCTACCCACTCCAGTATTCTGGCCTGGAGAATTCCATGGACTGTATACTCCACGGGGTCGCAAAGAGTCAGACATGACTGAGCGACTTTCACTTTCACGACAAAAGGGGTTTCCCTGGTGGCTCAGACGGTAAAGAATCTATCTGCAATGCAGGAGACCTGGGTTCAATCCCTGGGTCAGCAAGATCCCCTGAAAGAGGGCATCACAACCCACTCCAGTATATTTGTCTGGAGAATCCCATGGACAGAGGAACCTAGTGGGCTACAGTCCATGGGGTCACAGTAAGCTGGACACGACCAAGACACTAACACACACATGACAAAAGGCTATAGAACTAAACGACAGGACCTGTCTTTCAGGGGACTGTGATTATCAATAAATCCTACTGAATGCTAGTGGGGGCACTGTGCAAGCAGCGGTTTACATTCCTCTACACAGCTCAATGATAGCATTCTAAAAGAGCTCCATTAAGCACCACATTTCTGAAGATCTAATTAAAGAAGTTGCCTCATAAATGTTTAGAAGTCTAGATATGGATTTGCTTTATTGTCAAGTGGCTGTTTTAATGAAAAGGTCATAGAATCAATAAAATTGTTGCTATATTTACTCATGTCTCCTCTGAAGAAAATGGGCAATAAAAAGGTAATGGGTGATACTTAGAGTACTACAGCTATTTAAAGAAACTATTTTAAAAGCTTTCCAAAGGGACCACAGAGTGCAAATGATTTACAGTATTTGAGAGTTTAACATTTTCCAGGCAGAGAGTTAAACAACACAAAGACAATATTGGTGACCTATTATTTCTCTATTAATCCCAGAGGATAAAAAGGGAAAATCAAGTGGCTTGATGGGTCCTAAGAACCAATCACATTCTCTAAATAAGAAATGAAAACACAGGGTAATCATATTTTGGGGACTATCTAAACAGATAAAAGGAAATCTAAGAGAATGAACATAACAGGTTACAAAGATTTTCTCTGGGACATGAGATACCAAGGGAGGGGAAAAAAAATTTTTTTTAACATTATCTATTTCTACAATGAAAGAGTATAGTGTTTTTTTAAATTGAGATATAATTGATACATAACATTATATTAGTCGCAGTTATGCAATGTATTGGGCTTCCCCTGGCTCAATGGTAAAGAATAAGCCCACCAATGCAGGAGATGCAGGTTCGAGCCCTGAGTCAGGAAGATCCTCTGGAGAAAGGAATGGCAAAAAACCCATTCCAGTATTCTTGCCCTCAAATCCCATGGACAGAAGAGCCTGGTGAGTCACACTCCATGGGGTCGCAAAAGAGCTGGACATGATTTAGTGACTAAACAATGAAGACAGCACGCCGGTTGAATGTTTGTGTATGCTGAGAAATGAGCACCACGGTGAGTCTTGTTGACATCCACCACAGTTAAGCAAGTTTTTTTCTTGTGATGAGACCTTTTAAGATCTACTCTCTTCACAGTCTTCAGATATACAATACAGTATTACTAATTCTAATCACTATGTTGTATACTGCATCTCCACAACTTACTTACTTTATAACTGGATATTTGCACCTGCTTGAACATTTCTAACAAGGAGGAATCCACTGCTTCTTGGAGTGGTCCACACCATCCATCAGATAAGATTCATCAGTTGTGGTATTAGAATTGCTCCTTAAATATCCTTCCTGAAGACCATACTAGAGGAACTACCAAGAGAAGTTTTGCAGCTCTGGCTGCTACAAAGGGTCACGAGGGCTCAGAAATGGTAACTCTGCTGTCTATTTTCATGGGTTAAGCAGAGATAATCACCCCCCTTTGAAAGCTGAAGCCTTTAGGAGTGAACACTAAATATCTTCATCTGCATTCAAAAAGAATATATGTGATGCTGTAAGACAAACTTGTCTTCTAAATCCCATTAAGACAATTAAACTGAAATTAAAGAAATATAAACTATAATCTAATTAACTTCAATGAATCACATCTCACAAGGGAAGGTCGTCATTATTCACAAGCGCTAGTAGTTGGGATAGGTCTTTAAAAGCAGCAGAGAGAAAGAACATCAATATCCCATAAGTTTCAGAGCAGGAACCCTGACTGACCCTAGGACAGAGTCCTAGCCCCTGTGAGTGTGGAGGGGAGGGAACTGACATTTACTTCCTTGAATCCACCTACATCGGTGCAAGGTGACTCCCTCTGAATAAATGAAGCAGCTGAGATTCAAAAAGGTTTCACTGCTGGTACACTAAAGCCAGGACTCAAACCCAGGTCTACTGGAGCCCAATGCTTGAGTCTATCCAGCTCTGTGGGTGCATGACTTCAGGGAGGATCACCCAACCCCCCAGATCCCGATATTATATTCCCTACAGAAATGTCTAATACTGCTTTTCTCAAAGAGATTTGCACTAAGAAAAGAAATGAGAGATTCTGGCTCACCTGGCAGTACTGTAACTGTTCCAATAAACAGGAATAATGAGTAATTACAGCAATAGTGGGAACAACTGCCAACACTAACTGAGCCTTCACCATTCCAGGCACTTCTCATTCTATAGTCAATCCTCAGTGATCTCGTCTAATCCATGATTTTAAATGCCATCTGTTGCCTGGCTATGCTAAATCACTTCGGTTGTGTCTGATGACTTGCAACCCCAGGGATGGAAGGCTGCCAGGCTCCTCTGTCCATGAGATTCTCCAGGCAAGAATACTGGAGTGGGTTGCGATTTCTTCCTCCAGGGTATTTTCTGACCCAGGGATCGAACTCGTGTCTCTTGTCTCCGGCACTGGCAAGCAGGTTCTTTACCACTTAGCAGTTAGTTCAGTTGCTCAGTCATGTCCAACTCTTTGCGACCTCATGGAATGCAGAACGCCAGGCTTCCCTGTCCATCACCAACTCCCGGAGCTTGCTCAAACTCATGTCCATCGCGTGAGTGATGCCATCCAACCATCTCATCCTCTTTCTTTACCACCAACACCATCCATATACCCATCTGTTGCCAGTGACCCCTAAATCCACAGCTTGAACTGCACCTCTTCCCTGAACTCCAGACTGATTTTTTTTTTCAACTACCTTCCCAAATCTCACTTGGATATCTGAAATTCAAACTCCTGTTTCTAGCCCTTAATCCTGCTCCTCCCACACTGTCCCATCTCTGCCAAGTGGCAGCTCCATCCTTCCAAGATGCTCAGGCCAAATGCCTTAGAGTCCTCTTCGACTACTCTTTCTCTCACACTCCAAATCCCACCAATTCATCAGCAAATGCTGTCAGCCCTATCTTCAAAATACATCCAGGATCTAATCACTTCTCACCATCTGCCACTGCTCCCAAGCACTCCAAATCTATTCAATGCATTGATTAATGAATAACCTGAATCACATCATTTCAATCCTCAAAATAACCCCATGAAACAAGTGCTCTTATTTCCTCCATTTCACAAAGGCACATAAAGGTTAGGTATAAACTAAGAAACTATAGTTTATCAATCAGATCTTTTTCCTTTTTTGGTTCAAAGAGTCAGATCCCCAGAGCCTGATCTTCTGGTCAAAGGGATCTGATTAGCTTACAGACTTAACGACTTGGTCCCAGCCAAGGCCCAAGGCAGGAGTCAGCCAGCCTCCTGGAGCACAGTAGCACCAACACCAGTCTGACCACGAGCTCCTCTCTGAAATCCCAACTAGGTCCCAGTGCCAGGATTCCCACTAGTTTTCTAACTATATGTGTTAGTCTCTTTTTACTCAGTATCAGCTCCACACTTTTTTTAAGACTTAAAAAAAGGAATTTGTTAGAAGGTCACACAATGAATCACTGAAAATCAAGTTAAGAAATGAAGCCCGCACGTGCATACCCAGAAGACAAAGAACCCTTTTCTGTATTAAAGAATTCTGTCTTTGAAAAGCAATCCGTGTTTCTGAAAGTGGAGTCCCCTGGGAAGGGTCCATTGAGGTTCCAAAAGGGCCTCTGAGGACAATATTACTGACTTTCCACGTGACGGAGGACCGGATACAGCAAGATAAGGGTGGGCTGGCCGCCACCCTTCTTCTGACTCCTACCTCCACCAAAACCAATAATGAAAATTAAATGAGTTAATAAATGTGAAAATCAAAAGCTATATGCAAAAATAAGCCTTTATTGTAAAAAGAATAGCTTTTTTGTGTGTATGGAGGAGTTACATGGGATGAGCTTTAAGGATAGAAAATTTAAGAACCACCAAAGGGAGGTCTTTTCAGAGCTAAACACAGGATAGCCTTAAAAAGTTTATCTGAGCAAAAGAAACATTTACCTATCTATGTATTTTCAAAACAGGGGTTATTTATTAGAATTGGTACTTTCAGGGAATTGATCTGACTACATATACTTCAAGGATCTAAGTGACTTTAAGCGCAGGGAAAAAAAAAATCAGAATATTCACCAAACTCTTAATGATTACTGCTCGGTGGTAGGAGCAAAAGGGGCATTCATCCTCTACACTGTACTCTTCTGTAATGTCTGCAGTTTATAATAAGCATGAATTAATTTCCATGGAAAAATTAGAGGGAAAAAAAAAACCGCTCCTCTATCCTCACATTAACATATACAAATTTCCAAACAATAGTGTATTTAGCTCTTTAGATATTTAATTGTTAATAAAATTTACTTTATGGTGTTTTAACTTCCATTGTTAACTAATTTCTCTAAAACTCACCAGTTTTAGAAATGCTGGGTCAAAGAAAGCTCTAATATCACTCTAGAAACACAACAGTTACATTGCATGCTGTGCAAATAAGATAAAATATCACCTTGAGGGAATCTGAAATAGCAAGGAGAGCAGAAGCAGGAGCAAACAACGCCAGCCCCTCCCGGGCCCAGTCTGGAAGGCATTGTAACGCCATCAACAAACACTTGCTGAACGCCGTATGTGCGAGCACCGAGCCAGGCTCTGCTCTCGGGCCTTAAGGAGCTCTCAGCAAGGCAGGAAGACAGCACGCACAGAGGACACCGCAAGGCAGCATCTGCTAGGACGGCAAATACACGGCACTGCAGAGCAGGGAGAGACAGGACTCGGAAATTTCCGCCTAAACCCAAGTTCTTTGAAAACAGAAGCAGGTATCACCTGTATATTCCCACAGCCTAGCACGAGAAATATGTTTTAAACATGTTTTAANTAAGTAGTGAGCTCAGTGTTAGGGAGTCAATGATATGTACTAAGTAAGACAAACAGAAACGCACAAAACAAGGTTACCAAGCCGTCAGTTGCCACCAGGAGCTCACAGGAACCGCTCCCTTAATCTTCTCTACGGACAACGTTTCAGTATTTGCTAAGATGGTGTTTGCAGTGACTTCATAGGTCACAACTGCCCCAACTGTTGTTACAAGTACTAATTTGATGTGTAATGACAGGAAAAGCACCAAATTACAAAGCATTTTCAGAAACAAGGGATCATCTTCCCCAACTCAAAAACAATAGTTGAAGGTTCCTGATAGGATAACCACAGGACTGGTAATGGTGTTATTTCGCAGCTTACAGACTAAAATCATTGGAATAACGCAATGCAAAAAGTCAGAAAAATGAGTAGTACATCACCATGGACAAAGATCTGCGGCAGCTCCATGGGGTACAGGCAAGATGATTCAAAGGGATAAGGGAAGAAAATACAAACCCATTCATTTATACTTATTTAAACCTCATCGTTAAATTCTAATTTACTGTATAACTTAATAACAGTACATAATAAATTCTATTGGTTATGCCTGCCCTCACAAAGACATGCCTCTAGGCATCCATTGATTCATATGAGAAATTAATTAGCTGGTTGTGACTAGATGAGCCAAACTAGGAACCCTTCTCGCTCCAGGAATTTGACCATTCTGACTCGAAGAAAATAAGATATATTAGCAGTTAAGTAAAACCACTGTTTATTATTGTCTGTAGCCTAAGGGATAAAGGCTGTTCACAGAATTCATTTCCAGACTGGGAAGATTCTATGGAATCCTATAAGATANAATTTGACCATTCTGACTCGAAGAAAATAAGATATATTAGCAGTTAAGTAAAACCACTGTTTATTATTGTCTGTAGCCTAAGGGATAAAGGCTGTTCACAGAATTCATTTCCAGACTGGGAAGATTCTATGGAATCCTATAAGATATCTAGGAGTTAGTGTCAACTTATATAGTTATAAGTTGCATCATAGACATCTTCAAGTCTAACTACTCAGTGAGGGGAAAAAGAGAGAAAGGGAAAAAATAAATATAACCAGGGCCGGTAATCTGTCTGCCATTCCACTCACAGAAGGTATTCTGTTCCCTGGGACAGTCTCAGTTCCCCAGTGTCTCTGACAGCATGAATGGTTCCGTGTGAGCCTAGTGTTTGACACAATATGTTTTTCACCTACGTCACCTAATCCCAAACCAACTACTTCCTCCAATGCTCAAGAGAAGCAGCAGCAGTGTTTCAACTCTCAAGGAAAAATGGCTGCATGTGATTTACAGAAAGATGAAATCAGTCTCCAGAGAGGACTGGCTTCCTAAGGGTATTTCAAAGGCATTTATTTTTTAAATCTTTTTTTTAACAATGCTGTGATAGTTTTAGGTGGACAGCAAAGGGACCCAGCCATATATATACATGTATCCATTCTCCCCCAAGCTCCCCTCCCACCCAGGCTGTCACATAACATTGACCAGAGTTCCCTGTGCTATACAGTAGGTCCTTGTTGGTTATCCATTTTAATTACAGCAGTGTGTACACGTCATCCCAAACTCCCTAACTATCCCTTCCTCCCCTCTCCCCCTCTCCCCCCAGTCCGAAACTGTTTGTTCTCTAAGTCTGTGAATCTCTCTGTTTTGTAAGTTCATTTGTATCATTTCTTAGATTCCACATACAGGAATGTCATAGGAGGATATCCTTCTCTGATTTACTTCACTCAGTATGACAATCTCAATGGCAACGGAGTACGACAATACTCAATTTTCAGTGTATAATGACGGCAGAACCAAACCCCCAAACATGGTTATTCTGTTCCAAGGGTGTACTTCTAAACCTATCACCAAGAGGTGGTGTAAACTAAAATTTGCCACCTTGTGCTTTTATGGTATTTCTTACTGATTAAAGTGCTCTCGTGTCAGCTGTGTCATTTAACACCCACAAGATCAGGCAAAGAAGATGGAACAAGCACTGTGGGTCCCATTTCAGAGATAGAGCACAATAATCGACAGAGTAAGAGGTGCTGTGTCAAGACAATTTGGTCTCAAACCCCAGGCATACTGTTCAATTTTTCAGAGCCTGTTTCCTATCAGTAATATGCATACAGTGCACACAACCTGACTTGTAGTCAAGTATATCAGTTGCATCTCAATGTTTCCTTTCATCCTTTCCAAGTTCACACACTAAAGCCCAAAGAACAGAGGTCCAAGGATATAATTTAGCATCTCTTTAAAGGGTATTCAAAAGATACAGACACTGTGTTAAAGGATTTCTTGGTTCCAATAAATTTGTGAAATGCTAGTTTCTTGAAGGTTCACAAAGCATTATGTGTGTGCAAGTGTGTGTATGATATAAAGGATCTAAGACGGTGTGCAGTAAAGAAACCTGGTTGAATACACACAGACCATTTTCTCGAAATGCATTTAGTAATCTTTTTCTGTGTAGTTACAATAAACATCCACAAAGACCTAATGTTCTTCTGAACATACTTTCAGAAACACTGGTTTTGATCATTTAATGCATAGCAAATAGACAATTATAGTAATTAACATGAATAAAAATAATAATTGATTATAGGACAAAGCACAAGAAATTATCCTTAAAGCAAGATTCTTGAGTGATTTTTTTTGCAGTCTGCTCTCAAACGCCAAAAAAAAAAAAATCTACTTAGACCATTAAGGCATTTTTATTCTTAGAAAGATCTCAGAATAAGTCTGTCATAAACAAAGATTCCAAGAAGTGGCTCGGCTCATCTTGCAGAAGACACAGTGGATTAAAAAAGGTGAAAGAGATGTATTATTTTTTGCTACAAAATTGATTTGCATGAGGTATCTTCTCCCTAAATAGATTTTCCAAGAATGGTACATATGCCATATTGTCATCACTTGTCATCACTCCCGGTCTTCTGATAACAGTGGAAGGCAAGACTGTGACTTGTAAACTATGAACCATAAAAATGCAGAATCCTTTTTTTCTTTGAAAACTACAAGGAAGCAGCTATTTTGTCACAATCAACAAGAGAAAGAAAAGTCGCCTCAGTTATCAACATTTGGGCAATTCTGAATATTTCTGCAGAAGGCGTCACATGTAATTAAAAACTTGGGAAAAAAAACTAGATTTCTTAAGACACTTTACTGGATGTCAAAGTATTGTGATCCTTCTAAAGAATTTGTAAGTGGCTGTTACAGTGGAGACCTAAAAGTGTACAACAATTTTATATTATAACTTAGATCAAGAAAAACATTCTTCACAGGTAACTTAAAAAAATTTTTTTTAATTAAAACTAAGACTTTCAGTTTGCTGGAAGACAGATTTTTCCTACTTTGTAAGTGGTATTTCAATTATTGCACACAAGCACTTCTATGAGAATTTTTATCTTACATCTCTAAAATTCAAATAAACAGAAGACTAGGCCTGAGAGGTTCTTTTAAAAATTATATTAATATTTGATATTTAATCATCCTGACAAATACAACATATATAAAAAAGGAATCTGCTCTAATGCAAAGTTTTAAGTTTGTGAACTAGTTGTAGACAACTTGGTTAGCACTGCTATCCTAGACGACTTTGGGTAAGAACTTTGTCTTCTTTTTAAAAAAAGGAAAATGGACGGAATCTAGACCGTTGCTAACCTAGTCCAGGAACATTCAGTGAGAGGCTCGGCCAGGAACAGCAAGAGTGGGAAAAGGCAAAGAATAACCATTACTGCCTAAGACACCAAGGCTACCTGAAAAATCATCCTGACGCTTCAGTCTTTCCATTTTGAGGGACTGGAAGCCTCAGGGACTACTAGATCGCGGCCGCCGACTCCCCAGGTCCATATTGGCCCTAGGCTGTCACCTGAGCGACGGGGCGCACACCTGCCCGGCGGGCGGCGCCCACCTCTCTTCACCTCGCCGCCGCGGACCTGCCCTCCTCCTCCCTCCTTCACCACCACCTCCGTCCCCACCCACCTGCAAAAACCAAGGGCAGGGACGGGGCAAGGTGAAGATGAGGAGAAAAAGCATCCAGCAATCCGCCGCAGGCTGCCTCCTCCCACCCCAGAGTCGGAGCAAAGCCACACCGTCTCTCCCACTCCTCGTGTCTCTTGTGCAAGGTCTGCGATACTTTCAACATTTTTGGTTTAAAGCGTAACTTCCCCGCTCCCTTCCGCCCCTCACCTTCACGAAAGCAATCGGGGTTGTGGTACCTTCGATATCTAACAGGATCACAGTGACTTCGGCGGGCACCGAAAGCACGACCATTTCCCCACCCCACCGACTGCAACCAAGAGAATCGGCCTACTGGTAGAGAGGGCGGAGGGCGGCGCCGGCAGCGCCCCCAGCAAAGGGCTGGGCTTCTGGTGGCCCTGAAAAAGAGTCCCGGAGCGGATAACCGCAGCGCGGCCTGACGCACGAGGCGGAGAAGACTGGTCAGCGCCTCTGGACGTAGAGAAATCCGCAGCCCAAGGACCCTGAACTCGCCAGCTGCCCGGGGCGGGAGGCCCAGACCACGTGGGCAGAAAGAGAGGGCGGTCCTCACGAGGTTCCGAGGGGGCGGGGCGAGGCACGGTGCCGACGTCGATTGGCCGCTAGAGGGCCTCGAACCCGATCCGTCAAAATGGGGCCTCGCGTGGGCGGGAACAAAGAAGCGAACGCGGGAGACGGGTGCGCGGGCGCGCGCTCTCCGCAGACTGGTTGAGCGAGCGGGAGAGGCTCGGGGCACGTGCAGACGGGAGCCCCGCGAGTGGCGCGCCGGGGATGTGAGTGCCCCTTGCCCTCTATGGCACCTAGCCCCCTCCCTCCCCGCCCACTGCTTCGGCTGTGGCATTTTTTACAGGAAATTAACATCACCATCCTAGGTCTTCACATGTGGTGTGCCTTTTTCTTTACAATATTTATTTATTTACCTTCCCTGGTGGCTCAGAGGTTGAAGAGTCTGCCTGCAATGTGGGAGACCTGGGTTCGATTCTTGGATTAGGAAGATCCCCTGGAGAAGAAAATGGTGACCCACTCCAGTATTCTTGCCTGGAGAATCCCATGGATGGAGGAGCCTGGTAGGCTGCAGTCCATGGGGTTGCAAAGAGTTGGACAAGACTGAGAGACACTATTTATTTATTTATTATTCATTTTGGCTGCACTGGGTCTTAGCTGCAGCTGTGGGATCTTCATTGTGGCATGCAGGCTTCTTAGTTGCTGCATACAAACTCTTAGTTGTGGCATGCATGTGGGATCTAGTTCTCCAACCAGGGATCGAACCCAGGACCCTGCACTGGGAGCTTACAGTCTTAGTCACTTGATCACCAGGAAAGTCTCATGGTGTGCCTTTTTCTAATTTTTCACTTTAAATCTATTTATGTGGACTTTCCTTTTTTTTTTTTTTTT